>CACSLK010024742.1:6821452-6838544 GCA_902706635.1 Striga hermonthica | reverse complement strand
AAAAAAAAAAAAAAAAAATGAGCGGGAAACATACATACTATTTTTTTTATTTTTATTCCTTCTCTCATATATATAGTAATAGATATAGATAATAAAACTGGAGGAAAAATAATGTTAAAATGACAAATATATCTTTAATGATGTTAGAAATAAAAATTAAAATATTATATATAATAAGGGAAAATTGTAATTGATTGTATTAAAATTTTCCCTCCCCTCCAAGTTCCCCCACATTTGGAGGGGAGCAAAAATGGAGAAGGGAGGGGATTCTACATTAAAATTTTACCTCCCCTCCTATCCAAAAAAAAAAAACTCTCCTTCCCTCCTTTATTCCCCAACCAAATAATACCTTAGGGTATGTTTGGTGAGGGAAGGGGAATGGAGAGATTTTAATGGAAGGGGAAAGGACGTAAGATAATTTCACATTGTTGAAAGAAATTTTATAGAAGGAGAGGGAAGAGAAAATGGTAAACATTGTTTGATTAAAAAATGAAGGGCGAGGAAAAATAATGTTGAATTGACTATTTTGTCCTTAATGATATGAAAGATGAAACAATAAAATAATTTAAACATTAAAGACATAAAATTAATTTCATCTCATTACATTTTCCTTCCCCTCCAAATCCTCCCAATTTTGGAGGGGAGCCAAAAACACTATTTGGAGAGATTTTTAATTTGAAATTTTCCTTCCCCTTCCCTTTGAAAAATTGAACTAAACAAGTGAAATAAAAATTTTCCTATCCTCTCCCCTCCTCACCCCTCCACAACCCCCAACCAAACACTACCTTAAAGTGGAATATTTTAGGGTGAAAACAACCTCCGAACAGGACATATTTACTGCCGAAAAACGGAAAACACATTGTGCGCAATCCACAAACTTTAAACATATCTCTTAGTAGAAAAAAGCTACTCGATTAATTCCAAATGCTATGAGAAGACAAGAACCGAATCTACAACTCTCGAGAATACATTGACCACTTATAGGCACGTTACAAGGGTAAAAATGACTCAACAGTCGCAGCATCGTTACTTCCTAAAATTTTTTCCTTTCAAATATTTTGTCAAACACCTCATAAGAGATAATAAAAATTAAAACCATGCATCACACCAAGAATACACATTACCATAAAAACACCAAGAGATTCAGTTATACATAGTACTCTGTCAAGAGTAAAGCTTCGACCAAATTTCAAGAACCAAAGAATAGAGAAAAAGGAGACTGTTTAAGCCATTATACCTCGCGAAGTTCGCCAGAAAAAATGGAGGCTGAAGTTCCAAGGAAGAGCAAGGAATGAACTCCGGTAGCCGAAAATTCCACGGGTTCATGTGAAAACCGACAGCGGCGCCCAACGGTGGAAAGAATGGCACCTGGTGGTGCTCGCAGAGAAGAAGAGCCTCGGTCATGGTCGTCGAAGTTGTCAATTCTGGCGATGGTCGGTGGCTTCAGGTCCGCAGCGACGAGAGGAGTTCGGTGGTGGTCTCGATTTGACGTGGGTCGCCGAAAATCACCGAGAAATTGGAGAAGAAGATCAAAAGTTGACTAAAATATCTTAGATCTAGAATCGTTGGCCAGAATAATTGACCGCCTTCCCGGTGGAATTTTCAATTGAAATTCAATGAGGAAGAAGAGCACAAGAAGAGCTTCATGATGATGTAAAAAAAAAATTCTAACTGGAGGACTTTGCTCAGCGTCTTGCGGCGGAGGCGGCGGTGGGCGGAGACGGCATCCGGTGAAGTTGACCTGCTGAAGGTTTGCCTCGGAGAGAGAATTCCAATGGTGTTCTCGGATTTATTATAGCCGTCGTGAATCAACAAAAAAATAGATTTAAAGACTGGATGTTAACCAAAATTCTCTAGATCTAGAATGTTTGACTGGCGCAATTGGAGGTCTTCTCGATGGAATTTTGCCTAAAAATTTAAGGGGAGAACCATGTCGACAAGAGCTACCCGATGATGTAAAAATTTGTTTAACCGGAGCACTTCGGTCAGCACCGACAATGTAGGTGGCGACCGAAGGCAGCGCATGTGAAAAGAACTTGCTGAAAAGATTTTAGATTTTCTTGTAGGAATTCTGTTCGCCAAGGATTATTTACTTGGCCTTTCGAACGTGTCCCACGGATGACATCAATAATAGTGAAATGTACTTCACTCGGGTTCCTTCAACCTCGGACAGCCTCCACAATGGCAAGAACTCAAAACCGGAGGAGGGGTTTCCGATGAAGAGCCTCTTAAGCTTATGTCAGCACTCGCATGAGATAAAGTGCAATATGAGAGTATAATAGTGAATTTAGAGAATGTAATGCCTAAATGAAGCTATCCCACTCCAATTCCTAGGAGTGGGCTACCTACTACCCAAGTTGCCCTAAAATTCTTCTTATCCTTTGGTTTTCCTTGTTAGATGGTCTACTCGTAAGACTAAACCCTCATTATTGTGTGGTCGAATATCTTCTTGAGTAGGCTTCTGCCAGCACAGTTAGCCTCGTATGGCCAGTTTCTCGGGTAAAACCGGTCTAGTATGATATTCCATATCAATATTTATAATTTGTTTCATTCCCTAATTCAAGGTCCACCCATCACTTTTACATCACCATTATATTGTTATAAGAAAATATTATTTTTATTTTACGTATGAAATATGGTGTCACAACAAAACATGTCTAATATGATTTACATAAAAATAAAATTAAGAAATAAAAAATTATTAACACTTGAAACATAAAAGTACGAAGATTTTTTTTTCGAACAATATATAAATAATAATACAATTTACAGACTAGACAACAGCTAAATAGCTAATTAAGTCAGGCAATCAATTGAATCAAGTTGGGAGGACTATACCCTTGGTAGCCTAAAACCAACCTAACAGAAAAAAACACACACACACACACACAAAACTCCCAACAGGAGAATACAAAAAACTCTCACAAGTGGAGACTAACATACTCCCAACACGAAAAAAAATACAAAAAAAGAAGCTAATACAATAATGTAATAAAACCCTCCTTACCAGTCGAACAACACCCCGAAGGGCCGGAACCATCACAACTCGAGCCAACACCAAAGGCAAGCAACCAAACGAGATAGCCACACAGCCCACGACCCAAACAACATCAAGAAACTCTCTCTACGACTAACTCGACCTAGACCGATGGACTCGACACCCTCCCACAGTTCCCCATCATGGTTAGTCCCAGGAGATCCGAACCTCCACCATCCCCCACCAGAATCTACCGGCGCTTGCAGCCAATGAAATCACTACTGCCGACAAGATCCATTGTCCCAACACCAGGGACATCCGGATCCGGGGAGCCCGGGGCCCCAACATCAAACTGAGGGCCGCAAAAGCAACAGCAAGTCTTTACCCTACGACGCACAGGGGAGCCGACGTCCACCCACCACCAACCGTCATGGCATTCGAGAAATAAATAAATCCATGAGGAAGAGATGACAACAAACCCATCGCGAAGAAACAAACTGATCAAACGCTGACCAGACGCCTGCCAACATCATTGGGTGCGGCGCACCCTCTAGTAAGGAGTCCTTGTAAAGCGGCGAATTAGGGCTTCAAGGGAAAGGGTTTTTTTTTTTAAGATAAAAATACGAATAATTAGAAGTTTGTTGAGTAATAATAAAGAAATTATCTATTTGGCAAAAATGCTCTCTCCCAAATCCTCATCTCTCCGGCATATTCGCCTTCCTCGGTGATGATTAATCTCGGCCAGAGGTCGTCGATGACTGTCCTGGCCTCTATTGACGACGTGCGCCTCTGATTCTCGGTGGATGGGCCTCGATTGGGATTCAATTAGATTCTCGTCGGCGATGCGGGCTCTCAGTTGCAAGCAGGGATTAAATGGGTGGCGTCCGTCTCGGTCGGAGCTTAGTGGTGGAGTCCCTCTGTTGCTGGCGATTCTCCGATTTGTGGTGGTAAGTCCCTCTTTTCTCCCTTGTTCGCGATTGTCGGGATATTTCCTGTGGAGCTCTGTCTTTCTAACG
Organism: Striga hermonthica; assembly: GCA_902706635.1. Taxonomy (NCBI): domain Eukaryota; kingdom Viridiplantae; phylum Streptophyta; class Magnoliopsida; order Lamiales; family Orobanchaceae; genus Striga; species Striga hermonthica. The sequence goes on along the minus strand of CACSLK010024742.1, from coordinate 6,834,551 downwards.
GGATCGAATCTCTGGTCGGGGGTCCGTGGAGTATTCGGGCGGTGTGCGGGTCTTTGGGTGGTTGGGACTCCGGTGGCTGTGGCGTTTTAGTAGCGGTGGTCGGGATGAGGGTCGTATTCTCGCGCACAATCTCCCGTTTGACTAGTGGTGTCAGGCAGTGGGGAGCTTCTATCAGCCTCGTCTAGTGGTGTTAGAAGAGTTCGGGTAGAATCGGTGTGGGACGGAGTTCGGCGCTCTCGGTTTCGATGGGTCGATTCGGGGACTGGTTCGGGGTTAGGATTCTGCTATTGTATAGGCCTCATTGCAGTTTCGGTAGCAGGTTCTTGGCTTGGATTTGTCTTGTGTCGATCGTTCACTCCTGGTTCGGGCTTGCTCGGTCGCTGGGGAAGGGATGTTAGTTTTATTTAGATTATTTGTGTTCTTGTTTTATGTTTTAGTAGTTGTGTTGTGTGTGTCTTGTATTTTTTGTTTGTGTCATTGGCCCTTGTGAGCCCAAGAGTCAAACTTATTATCCTGTTGGGATCCGACACTCGGGTATTACCCTGTTGGGGTCCTTTTCAGTTGTTCTAGTTGTTTGAGTTGTTGGTTAGTTTAGTTTAGTTGTGAGTTTTTATTCTAGCGTTTCTAGTCGGGATTCTATGCAGTCTCCTGACCTGTCCTCCCACTTTTTCATCTGTTGGCTGCTGTGTATCCAGCCGTTGGTTGTTGTGTATTCGCTCATTTGTGTTTTTGATTTATAATATCATCTATCGTTTCGAAAAAAAAAAAGACATGTAAACTCAAAAAACAAATCATTAATAAAAAATATAAAATAAAAACTAGGAATGCTATTAATGTTATCGAAGCAGACTAGTTATATATATATATAATAAAAAAATCATTAATAAAAATAAAAATAAAAATAATATATATATATATATATATATATATATATATAAGATGATAGTATCAATGTTATCAAAGCAGACTAGTTAATAAATAAATAAACTTAGATTCTTAAGAGCATGTACAATGGTTTGGATCTAATTTTGGTTACATGGTGATATGGGATATTATACCCACAAGGCTAAACCGGCCTGCCGAACCACTGTGGTAGGAGGTCAGAATGAGGATGTGTCCAGCTATGGGGGTGGAGGCGATGTGAGGGACCGAGCGACGGAGAGCATGGCGGAACAGTTGAGCCAGTTGCAAGACAAGGTTGAAAGGAGGTCGGAAAGGAGAGACCGAGGACACCCTTTCTCGAGAGAGATTTTGGCTGCACCTTTGCCGAACAATTTCAGGGAGACGAACTTGGTGTTTGATGGGTCATCTGACCCGTCAAGGCATGTGAGAACTTTTGAAAATATGGCGGTGTTGCATGGATATTCTGATTCTGTATGTTGCAGGGCTTTCTTATCGACCTTGCGGGGAGGCGCGCTAGATTAGTTTCATCAGTTACCCCCAGGATCGATCGCTGATTTCGAGGATTTCTACAGCAAGCCCACCAATCAGTATTCGAGCGCAGTGGCTCAGGAGAAAACGTATTTGACTTTGATGGCGATGAAGCAGGGAGAGAAGGAGTCGCTGAGGAAATATGTTGCTCGATATAATCGAACGTGTTTGGAGGTGCACTCAGCATCTGATGAGGTGAAGGCTGGTGGATTGATAAGGAGCCTTCGAGCGGGGCCTTGCCGAACTTCGTTGGCAAAGACCCATGCTCGATCGTATGAGGATGTATTGAAGAGGTGCAGGAAGTATATCAATTTGGAAAAAATGGAGGCGGAGTTTGCCAAGTTGGAGGGAGTTGCTCTACCAGATCTGAAGAAGGAGAAGAGCCCATCATGTTGGAGGTCACCCAGGAGGAGTTCGCCCAAGGGAGGTGGGCCGAAGAGGGGATCGCCCAGGAAAGATGGGCGAGATTCGAAGCAGGCTAAGCGGGATGACAGATGGCAGGGGAGTCCATTTTTATTCGAGCGGCAGAGGTACCATAATTTTACGCCCTTGAGGAAAGACATTTGGGAGGTGCTCGAGGCGATGGAGTAGAAGATGGCAAGTGAGGATGTGGCCTGGCCAAAGACGAGGTTTACAGGCCCAACTCGACCAAGTTCGGATATTTATGTCGGTTTCACATGGATTATGGCCACATTACGGAGAATTGTAGGCATTTGAAGGATGATATCGAGCGATTAATCAGGGTTGGACACTTAAAGGAGTTTGTTTATCATGATAGAGCGAAAGGAAAAGGAGAGGAGTGATCGAGATGAGGAAGGCGATGATGAGTCGAGAGGAGGGAGAGATGGTCGAGGGAAGAAGCCGAGGAGGGGAGATGGAGATAGAGGAGGACAAGGAGGTGAGGCACCGCTGAAGAGGGGAACGATTTATATGATTTAGGGAGGGCCGACGGATGGCGACTCAAATAATTCCCGGAAAGTGCATGCTCGAGCGATGAAGAGGAATAGAGAGGAGGTAGGAATAACTGCTCGCATGCCCGAGATAAGTTTTAAGGCGGAGGATGCCGAGGGAGTTGTGGTGTCGCATAATGATGCCTTGGTCATTACCGTGGAGGTGGTGGGATTTGATGTGAAGAGAGTGTTTATTGATACCGGGAGTTCGGTAGACATAATGTTTTATGACTGTTTTGTGCAGATTAACAAGGATCTGAATATGGAGTTGAAACCAGTGGCCACAGCTCTTTACGGTTTCAATGGAGGTGAAGTGATGCCGATGGGCGAGATTAGTTTGCCGGTTGCGTTGGGATCATGGATGACGAGGAAAGTGCGGATGGTAAGATTTGTGGTCATGGGGGCTGAATCATCTTATAACATTCTTATGGGAAGGACGAGCTTGAATGCATTACAGACGGTCGTGTCGACGTACCACATGACGATCAAGTATCCCGTGGGCGAAAACGTTGGTGAGATCGCAGGGGATCAACTTACCTCAAGGAGTTGTTATCAGAAGACGGTGAGTAACAACAAACAGTTGGCGAAGAGACAGGCCAAACTAGAAAAAGAAGAGTTTGTTCGACCAGGTGGGTCGAGGTCGAAGGAGGACAGGCAGAGAGTGGAGAAGGGTAAAGAGAAAGTAGATATCCAGCCTGGAGGGGTTGAAGAGATCCAAATGATAGAGGGTTGCGAGGAGAGGAACTTTAGAATCGAAAAAGAGCTGGAAGAGCCGATCAGGTCGAAGATGATTAGTTTGGTCAGAGAGTTTGCTGATGTTTTTGCCTACACGGCACAGGAATTGACGGGGATAAGTGCAGAGGTGATCGAGCATCGTTTAAACATCGACCTCAGTGTGAGGCCGGTGAAGCAGAACAGGAGGCACCATGGGGCGAAAATGAATAAAATTATTGAGCATGGGGTTGAGAAGCTGTAGGGAGCTGGGCATATCAAGGAGATTCAATTCCCGAAATGGCTATCAAATACGGTAATGGTGTCTAAGGTGGAAGGGAAGTAAAGAATGTGCATAGATATCCGTGATCTGAACAAGACATGCCCGAAGGATTTATACCCGCTGCCTAGGATCGACCAGTTGGTCGATTCAACCTCCGGATGTGAGTTGTTAAGCCTGATGGATGCTTCGCAGGGGTATCATCAAATTCCCTTGGCGAAAGTGGATAGGAAGAGGGTGAGTTTCGTGACGAGCCAAGAAACTTATTGTTACATGGTGATGTCGTTCGGCCTGAAGAATGCGGGTGCCACGTATCAAAGGGTAGACAAAATTTTCAAGGAGCAATTGGGGAGGAATATGGAGGTGTACATGGATGATATGTTGGTGAAGATCAAGGAGGAGATGGATCATGTGCGGGACTTGAATGAGACGTTCTTAACATTGAGGAGGTTCGGGATGAAGTTGAACCCAGCCAAATGCTCAAGTTTCTGGGGTACTTGGTGACCAAAAGGGGTATCGAGGTGAATCCGGAGAAGGTACGAGCGGTGATGGAGATGAAATCACTGACAAATGTTAAAGAGGTGCAGATTTTAGCTGGTCAAATTACGGGGCTGAGTCGATTTATTTCGAAGGTGGCCAAGAAGAGTGGTCCCTTATTCAAAACACTGAAGAAGAGTGCAAAGTTTCAATGGACAGAAGAAGCTCAGCGGGCATTTGAGGAGTTACAAGGAGTGTTAGCCAATCTGCCACTGTTGGCTAAGCCTGTTCAAGGAGAAGATTTGGTGCTATATATCTCTATTGGAGAAAGGGCAGTGAGTTCAGTGCTGTTTTGAGAGGAAGGGGTGGCACAATTTCCTATCTATTACGTGAGTAGGGTGATGCAAGGAGCTGAGATGAGGTACTCGGAGATCGAGAAGTGTGCTCTGGCGGTGGTGGTAACTGCTCGAAAACTGAGGCCTTATTTTTTAAACCATAAAGTGAAGGTGAGAACGAATATATCGCTGGGAGAAATGGTCCGGAGACCCTCAATTTCTGGTCGATTAGTGAAATCGGCGATCGAGTTGAGTGAGTATTCATTGATGTATGAGCTAAGGAGGGCTATAAAAGCACAGGTGCTTGTATACATTATTCAAGAGGGCACTATGGTGGAGGAGGAATCAGGAGGAGTTTGGCAGTTATTCGTGGATGGATCGGTGGCGAGAAGTGGAGCAGGATTGGGGATGGTCCTTGTTTCTCCTAAGGGAGATTACTTGGAATTCGCAGCTAAGGTGGGGTTTAAAATATCCAATAATGAAGCTGAGTATGAGGCAGTGACCAGAGGGTTACAATTAGCCATGGTTGGAGGGGCTCGAAAAGTACAAGTGCATTCTGATTCTCAACTGGTAGTCGGGCAGTTTCAAGGAGGATAAGATGCAGAAGTATGTCGATCAAATGAAGAAGTTGAGGGAGGATTTGATTCATTTGAGCTGATACAGATTCCTCGAGGAGAGAATGGTCGAGCAGATCTATTATCGAAATTGCCCAGAGCTTAGTGGATTGTAAGAGTCGAAGCGTGACTTTGTTACATTTGGAGCAGAGTGTGGTCGAGGCGGAGGAGAAAGTCGTCAACTTTTTATATAACAATATTTGTTGCATGTTCGGCATCCCCAAGGTGTTGGTGTCCGACAATGGGAATCAATTCAATGGCAAGTGGATTAGAGCGTCGTGTGAGAATATGAAGATCGAGCAACATTTTGCCTTTGCCGCTCATCTGCAAGCCAACGGACAAGTCGAGGTGACCAATAGGATTATACTGAACGGGCTGAAAACAAGGCTGGAAAAGGCCTCGGGGGTGTGGGTCGATGAGCTGACCTCAGTACTTTGGACATACCGCACTACTCCGAGGTCGACAACAGAAGAGACCCCATTCAGCCTAGTTTATGGGATGAAGGCATTGCTGCCGGTCGAGGTCGAGCTAATGTCGCAAAAATCGAGCACATATGACCAGGAGCAGAACGAAAATTTAATGATGGCAGCATTGGATACAATCAAGGAGCTCCGAGAAAGAGCATCGATCAGGGTGGAAGCCTACAAGCAAAGGATGCGAGCATCCCATGACAAAAGAGTGAAAGTTCGCCGCTTGGTCTGGAAAAGGATTGGTGTGTTGAAGCATGTGGGAAAACTGGAGGCGAACTGGGAAGGACCATACCTGGTTGAGAAGGTGCATGCAGGAGGAGCATACTCTGTAAAGGACGCTGAAGGACGATCTCTAGCCAAGTCATGGAACATAGCTAATTTGAAAAAATATTATGTATGAAATTTTTTCTTTTTCTAGAGAAAGTTCGGAAAAGTTGAAATGATGTAACTTGCGAATTTGCCTAACATTAATGGAATTTTATTCTTTTACAATACATTTTCCTTACTCGGCACATTCTTACATTTGGCATGTTGGTGTGATTTGGATGACAGGATGTTAAAATTGATTTGATTGGGAGTCGCTTGTTTGGAACATTCCTTGGGGTGGGCAGGCTGGTCGAATGCTCACGCCTTCAGGCTGGGTGGCCTCCTGTTAGAACATTCCTTGGGGTGGGCAAGTGTGAAGACAAACGTACCATGAATAAGGCCTTCGGGCTGGGTGGTCGCTTGTTTGGAACATTCCTTGGGGTGGGCAGGCTGGTCGAATGATCACGCCTTCGGGCTGGGTGGCCTCCTGTTTGGAACATTCCTTGGGGTGGGCAAGTGTGAAGACAAACCCACCATGAATAAGGCCTTTGGGCTGGGTGGAGGAGTATGAAGACAAGGACATCAACAAGGAACTCAATGAAGCAAACACACCGCGGACAGAGTTTCGAGCCAAGAGGATGGGCATGGAGACACAGGCGTTAGAGAGGAGTCCAACGGTACAAAAAAACCCATCATGTCTAACGCCGCAGGGCTGGATGGTCACATGCTTCGACCACCTCTGAAGGTGGACATGTGTTAAAAATTAAAAACCCATCACGATTAAGGCCATGAGGCTTGATGGTCGCATGTATCGACCACCTCTGAAGGTGGGCATGTGTGAAAAATTAAAAACCCATCACGATTAAGGCCATGAGGCTGGATGGTCGCATGTATCGACCACCTCTGAAGGTGGGCATGTGTTCAGAATCTAAAACCCATCATGCTTAAGGCCATGAGGTTGGATGGTCGCATGCTTCGACCACCTCCGAAGGTGGGCATGTGTCAAAAATTGAAAACCCATCATGTTTAAGGCCATGAGGCTGGATGGTCGCATGCTTCGAGCATGTGTTAAAAATTAAAAACTCCTCATGTTTAAGGCCATGAGGCTGGATGGTTGCATGTATCGACCACCTCAGAAGGTGAGCATGTGTTAAGATTTACGGTTCAGATCTTGAAGATGATAACGATTGATTAAAAGCAAGTGTGCAAACATAAATTCATATGTGTAAGGTTTATTGCAAGCGAAGACGTGTCGGGTTACAAGTTTCAGCTATCCAGTCGAACAGTTAGGCAAGATTACTAAATGGTAGTACGAGCAAAGATAAGGAAAAACGAAGGAACATAAATAATTCAGACAAAATATTTTCATTACAAAAGGGTACAACAGTTTAACATAAATACAAGGCTCAACAAACGCAAAAGGAAAATACAAAGCTAAGCTACGGCGGAGGAGCGACAGAGTTAGAAGAAGCAGCAGAATCAGCGTTGCTCAAGCTGGCGTTTGGATCGGGCGGATGGTTGGTCCCCAAAGTTGAGTCGCAGGCTTCATTAAGTGGGCGTTGTCGAATGGAATCGGCCAATGCGACCAAAATAGGAGCAGGAGGAGTCACACCATCGGGCAGAGCAAACGTTTTCTTTAGTGTATCTGATCGAGCCAAGGTTCTTTCGAGCAGCCCCGACCACTACTCATGCTCGAGCGGTAAGCTGGGATCGCCAAGGAAGCTAGAGGGCACCTTGGGTAAGGCTTCCCAGATAGCCCCCGGGTCGAGCTGCTCGAAGTCATCCTCAACGGTCCGCTCGTCTGCCTTCTGCAGGGCGAACTGAAATAGTCCACCCCAAAGTCCTGCACCTCCTTCAGAAATTGTGGTGACTGCAAGAAGTCAGCCACCACTTGTGCACGGTATTCTTGGAGGAAAAGCTGCCCCGTTGTAGTAGCCCACATCATCTATCGTGCTCGAAGAACAACGCCATCAGCGTAGAGTTTGCATTGACCAGCGTGGGCAGCCCTCTCTTTGGCCAAAGTGGCCTCTAATTCAGCTCGAGCCGCCTCTGCTTGTGCTCGAGCAACTCGCTCCTGCTCGAGTGCCACTTCCTTGTCCTTCAAAGTTGCCTCCTTCTCCGCGAAGACTACCTCCTTCACCGCGAGAATAGCATCTTTCTGTGCGAGATCCTTGCCTTTTTTTCGCGAGCTCTCCATCAAGGGACTTAACCTTGACTTCGAACTTTGCCTTCTGTTCTGTTTGTGTCTCGCAGAGTTTAGTGTCGTGGTGCAGGAGGGTGGCATTCTTGTCGTTCACAGAACGGAGGACCTCCTCGAGCTTCTTGATAGACTTCCCAGAGCTGTCTCGAGCTTCCTTGGCCAAGGGTAGAAATTGGACCAAGCCCTATAACCAAAGAAAACGTAACAGTTCAATACATATGCAACGAGGAAAAATGATAGAAGGAGATCGGAGCAAGCACAGGACTAGCGGTACCTGGGCAAGCCATTGTACGAGCTGGTCGCCAACCTCCGGTAAGGTGACGCTGGCACCTTTGAGGTCGTCCTCGAGGAGTGGACCCTCGAGACGGTCGACCACTTCATTCGAAGGGGCCGATAGTAAAGAAGAGGACCTTGGAGCCAGGGGTCAGGAGAGAAATGGCTGGTACGCACGCGCTTCCAAACTGTTTCTAGTTGGTCGGTGTGAGGATGTTTTCCTAAGGCCACATCACGCCCTGGATCATCCTAACCACTAGATTCGATAATGGTCTTGGTCGAGCCAACAGAGGGGTTTTTGGGGGATGGTTGGTCGAGAGGAGGTTTTTCTTAGGTTTTGGTTTTAGACGAGGTATGGTGTTCGGAAGACTGGTCTTTTGTTTGGTTATGGGAGATAGTGGTCTGGCTGTTGGTTTTTTGTGAGGAGGATTGGCTGTGGTCGGTTTTGGAGGTGGTCGAGGTTTTTGTGGCAGAAGCAGAAGCACACGTGTGCTGCGGAGTTTTTCCGGGAGGAGGTGGTGGAGTTCGTCGCTGTTGTTGTTTGGATTGTTGTTGTTGTTTTTGTTGTTGTTGTCTCTGTTGTTGTTGTTCGTGTTGGCGCTGTTGGTGTTGTGGTTGTTGCTGCTGTTTTTGTTGATGTTGTTGCGGTTGTTTTTGATGTTGTTGCTGATGTTGTGGCTGAGGCGGTGGTTGTTGATGTGGCTCTGGGTGAGAGGGTGTGGTCGAGCCCTCAACCTGATGGGCCTGGTCACCGGTCGATCTAAAGGTGGACCCGGGGCCAGATTTCTTCTTCAGATGAGTCTTCCTTAGAGAAATATTAAAGCTGGGCACCTCTGCAAAAATCACAAGAAACATTAAAGTCAATGTCGATAAAGCACACTTGAACAAGAAGCAAAGAAATATGTGAATACTCGAGCAAACTGGTCGAAAATTACCTGGATCATTCTCAATCCTAATCAGATTAAGAACTTTGTCGGTGGGAGGAGAGAAGGCTTTGTGGGTGAGCAAGCCACAGTAATGGAGAAGGTTGTTGTCTTTGAGGAGAGGGATTGACGCAACGGGTTTGAAATTCCAAACATGTACCCGTTGGTCGAAAAGAGGATTAGGAGAGGGGTTCGACATCTCCGAAGTTTCACGGGGAAGTTCCTTGAGCCAAGGAGAAGGAGCCCAAGGGAAAGGAGTATCGGGCTCGACATAGGCAAAAGTATCTGCCCATTTTGGGATGTTAGAGGGGATGTCGGATATGAAATGGGCGTTGTTGCGACTTTTCAAGTAGAGGCCACGGGCCTGTTTAGAAGGGGCATAGCAATAATGGAAGAAGGCTAGGTCGAATCGACCTAACCGGACATGAGATAGAATAATGAAGGTGGTCATGAAGCGAATAGCATTTGGAAGAAGTTGGTTTAAAGGAAGCCCGAACTATTTGCAGATTTGGAGTAATTCAGGGCTGAGAGGAAAATGGATACTGAGGTCAAATTGGATCTTAAAAAAAGTGTAGCAGTTAGAAGGGGGATTTTCGTAAGTGTCAGAGGAAGAGGGACAATAGAACGCCCAACCAGAAGGTTGACCAACTTTGTCACTCTTTAACAACTCGAGTGAATGAGAAGCAGAAGAGGTAGATCTAAAGGAGACTTTGGTCGAAGATTTCTTGGATGGAGAGTTGGATGTGTTAGGCTGAGAAGGGGAAGGAGGAATGGTCGAGGATGCTAGGGGAACAGTTTGAGAGGAAGAAGGATCGGTGGCAGCAGGAGTAAGAGTGGTGAATCGAGAGAAAGAGGAACGGTATCAAGGTCGTCTTCGTCCTCTGGCTCATCGAACGAGCCAAAGGCAGGTCAACGACGGCGGAGGGGAATGTTGTCCATGGTGTCCCCAAATTAGAAGCAGAAGCAAAAGAAGCGGTAAAGACGAGGATAGGCTCGGTGTCACCGGGGCGGAGAATGGAAAGAGGAGCAGCGTCGGAGATGTAAGGACACTCTCGAACCGAGTCAGAGGAAGCAGTGGTTGAGGAGGAAGAAGGGGAACTCAAATCGGCACGAGAATGATGACCATTTTCACTAGAAGTCGCAGAATCTGAAAAACAAAAACAAAGCAAAGGCGGAATCAAAAAAGGAATTCTCGTAAAGAGAAGAGAGGGAAGAAGAGAAACTGTCAAAGACTAGGGTTTTCTGGAGAGGCGAGTTCGAAAAACTGAAGGGGAAAAACAGAAATTTAAAAAAAAAATTGTGGAAGAAAAGGCAAAATCTGCAACACACAGCAAACAAATCAAAGAACCCAGCACACAGATTCGGAGCAAAACCCACAAATTCAGAAAATTCAACAGATAAGTTCGAAATACCCAACGTGAAAAATTAAAGAGCATGTAAATATGAAGCACATGAAACACAAATTCAAGTGAAGAACAACTTACTCATAATCGTGGATGAAGGAATCGAAGAAGCCTTGAAAACGCAGGAGAAATCGTCGAAAACAAGAGTTAGGGTTGCAGAGAAATCTCAGAGCGCAGAAGAGTTCGAAAAGTTGCAAAGGTGGAAAAAACTCTGAAATTTCGTTAAGTATGGGTTTTATACTTTGATAAGTTGAAGAGTTGAAAGATAAGAACCGTTGGATTAAAGCAAGATCTTACGGTGGAGAGTGGTTAATTCACATGGATCTCCAAGTGGGCGCGCTATGCGAGGAGGTGCAATAATTAAAGCGCCTGACAGACGCGACAGGTACGACAAGTGGCAGGTGGACAGGCACGACAGAAAGGACGCGTGACAGGCAACTTTATTTCTCGCGATTAAAGAGAAATTAATATGAAAAATAAGCGGGAAACTCATCAGATGGTCGATATCTGACATAATACCACCCAGGAGGAAGGTGAGCACAAATTCACTCCTAGATCGAGTCATTCAGACTCGACCAGAGGGAGGGGGGACTAGATGATATGGGATATTATACCCACAAGGCTAAACCGGCCTGCCGAACCGGTCGAAGAGGTTGTACCGTGAAGAAGCCGAACCAAGTGGCGGGAAGATCGACCAGTCAATCAGTCGACCAGTCAAGCAGTCGAGCAGTCAAGTTGACCCCACCAGATCGACCACCCTGTGGGTTGGCGGTATTCTGAAGATCGGCCTAGTCATAGGCGCGTGAAAGAGCCTCTAGCCGAATTTCAGGGGAATATTCAGAGGAATTATCATCCCATGTACAGAGGACACGTGGCGAGAATACATTGGTTGATAACGACAACCACCTCTGACAACTCCCAGCACCACCTCTGACATACGTGCGGCATGTCAGAGTACGGACGGGCAGCTGGGGCAGCCAGCTCACCATACTCGAGCAGCTCTTAGGTCAGGTATCTCACCCCTATATAAAGAGGGGTGAGCCTTTCTTACTTAACACGATTTCCATTATTCAACTCAAGTATACTTATACACATACTTACTTAAGCATCGAAGGCTCTTCACCAGAAAACCTCCGGTGTGAGAGTTATTTGCAGGTTTCCGGCATTCCACCGGCGAGGACAAAGGCGATCTATTCCAACCGGGCCAAGACGCTCACACTTGCATTACATGACATGTAAATAAACTTAAGTCTTAGATGACATGGAAAAAAATATTGAAAAGTAATGAAATTAATTGCAATGCAAAGAGACTAGGTCTCTACTTGAATTTAAAATAGACTCAAGGGTAGACCGGGTCTTATTTTTTTGTTGCCACATCATCAGGACCCAGTCCAATTGTATTTGCATTGAAGTAAATATTTTTCTAGACAGGGTCTATTTCCTACGTGTCCTGTATATTTTTTAAAAAAAAAAAAATTCTTAAAACATTGTGGACTACTGAATATTAAACAATTATATTAGTTTTTTTCACAAGTATACGTCCTTTCACGTGAATAAGTTTTTTTTTTTTTTAAGGAATACATAAATAATGGTACTTAACAATTTTACGTATTTAACACATGCAACATATTGAGAATGCTTTATTTCAAGCACTTCAACATTTGTATGAAGAGAGAGAGAGAAGATCCACACCTTGAGTCCTTGTTATGTAAAGCGCATTCGTAATTTGAAAATTAGAATGAACTTTTTTATTATTTTCCCTCTAAAAGGAAGACTAACATATATTTATTTAGACATAAAACTCAACCACTTTTGAAAAAACAAAAATATTTATTTGAGTCTAGTTTTTGGTTTTTAGCGTTGCTAGAGTTGGGTTTCTAGGCGGTCGTCTGACATGTCCTCCCAGTTTTCAGTTTTAGGTTGTTCTTTATTCTCCCGTTGGGAGCTTTGTATTTTTATTCGCACTTTGTGCGCTTGGTTTATAATAGTTCTTCTATCGTTCCGGCCAAAAAAAAAGATATAGTACTTAAAAAATATAAATCGTGAAATATCTTTTTTTTTAATTATTTTTTTTTTAAGTATAAAATCTGTATGTATAATTCCAGGTTATCCAATTAATGTCATTTTTTTGAGCCTTTTTTCAATTAATTAAAGTAATAAACCTTTATATTTTACATTAATTAAATGGTAATAATATTTTTTTACTATTTTATTATATAATAGTTATTATTGAAAGTAACAAATTATAATTCACACAATGATATATAAAAGTTATATAAGTATCAAAAGTAATATTGCAAATTTTTTTCAACAAATTATTTATTTTAATTGGTATTAGTGGCATAGACAAGCACCTTAAAATTACATAAACAACAATATCAACGAGAATTTTAACATTTTTCAAATAATTAATTTGTTAGAAACCCTCAAAATTATAAGAATATATTCTCCATTACAGTTTATCTAATCAATATAGTGATTCATTTATAATTAAATAGTTTTAAACCATTCATTTTTACTAATGAGCAATTTTTTACAATTTGATATCATTATCTAACTTAAAAATAGTTTATATAATATACGTCATAATACACAAATGTACACAAGATCGAATACTAAAAGTTATAATTTGTTACATTTTCCCAAGTTCTTAACAAATAAAAGTTTTTCTCTCTTTAAATTCTTGCCTAAAGCTGAAACCTTTCTTTGCAATTTTGCACCACCCC
>CACSLK010024742.1:6804522-6820568 GCA_902706635.1 Striga hermonthica | reverse complement strand
AAAAAAAATGAGCATAAAAACATTGACATTGTTTAAAAATTTAATAATTGCTTAATTAACGGGACCTGTCAGATAAGTAAGTATCTACCCATCTAATACTACTTGAGTATAAAAACATGCAAATTCTTTAAAAATTCAATAATTGCTTAAGGAGACCTGTCTAACAAGTAATATCTACCTCTATCGACGAGCAAATTACTCGTAACACTTCCAAAAACGTCAAAATCCCCCAGTGAAGTTTTTTGTAGGGTGCAATTTTTGAAAAAGAAGCAAATATCAAGAGGGTTTTAGAAATGTAAGAGTTAATTTTCATATAAAATGTAAAGAGGACTAACATAAAAAAATCCACTGGATCATTTAATCTTCCAAAAAGCAAAGTACATACATCCTGCAAGACTGCTTTCAGAAAGATTCAAACTACACATACCATTTAACCTGCCTAAAAAGGAAAAGTAGTGAACCCAAGGGAGCTCACAATCACTAGACACAGACGAAGTCCGAGTCCTATATAAGCTCAGGTGCAGGTGACGAAAAGGCGAAAAAAGCGAAAAATAATCTACCATTCAACAACACAATCTAGGCCAACATTATGTGGCCACATAAATTCGAAAGATAAAGAAGCCTTAAGTTAGAGGTCTCAACAGTTTATCAGCAATCCCATGTCATGTGCACTACTATCCAACACACTACAGTCCTTACCCACTACCATCCGCATTAATGCCGTTGGAATCATTCTGCGGAGGAGCAGCAGCATCAGGTTTCACAGCTGCAGACTTCTTGCCTTTCTTGCTAGACTTGTTTTGTTTGCCAGAATTCTCAGAAGGCTGCATCGAATATAAGCACAATTAAGTCGAGAAAATGATTTACGGTCCAGTGTTTTTCTTTGATAAATTAACAAAATATTAACAATAACAGTGGTAAATCTGAACACCATTTAATCACTTTAACCGTGTAAAAAGTCAAATAAAATTCTCTGTTACAACACTGGGACTGTAGAGAACATTTTGTGAAACTGCCTTGAGAGCTCAACAGATGAACAATATTGCCCAAAAGCAAACTGTATCTTCTCTATTCTTTTGAGCTACAATTAACACAGCATATGTATGTACATATGTGCGCGTAGATATATTTTAACAATTATTACACAACGTTATGCGCAGTGTTAATTTTTTACACCTCCTTATTAATATATGTTGTAACCAATTTTCACGGGAAAGCAAATGCCAAGGGGCTAGTAGTAATTTTAAGAGAAGTGGATAACTATTACCAAGGGGAGCATTTGCAACCGAGGTCTTTATATTAGAGATTGAACCTTAACAGAGAATTAATTTTGTTTAACCTACCGCAGAAGCTGCTCCAGAAGTTGAACGCCTTTTCCTTTTACTGCCCGTTTCTAAGAAATGAAGCACCTCATTCTTCGAACGAAACTTGCGATGTCCAGTTGGTTCAATGTAGTACTGCACAATTTTCAGATTGATTAGGGTTCATCAAAATAGTGAAGCAAGTAGATATTTACTAGAAATGTAAAAATCCCACAAAATCCAATAACGCGACAGATAATGCGCTGCATGGACCTAGTTTCATACAAGGAGCGAATCATGTTATTCATATTTCTAAGCAGTTAAAGTTTGTCGGACAAATAACTATTCGAACTAAATCCCATAGGGAAGATAATATCCTAACCTCACAATAACTATTAGTTGAATAGAACTTTAAATACATTAAAAAATGGATTATTGGAAATTACTTCTTAATTCAAACCCCTGGGTTCAACGTATCGTTAGCAACAGAAAACCAGACCATCAACATGAACCATCTAAACCTGAAGACCATCAACTTTACATGACATGTAAGCGAACACCAATTCACATCAAACAAAACAAGACACACAGAATAAATTCATAACTACTGAATAGAGAATTTCATTAAGAGACCATCAACTCTACATATCACCTGCACAAATAGAAAGCCATATAAATTTACAAGTTAAATCATGCAATATGTAGATAATATCAGATACTAAGGTTACCTTTAAGTCCCAAAAGAAGAGATAGGTATATACCCATGGTGACTGAACAAACTGAAACCAAATACATTATGAACTTTCAAGTCAAATCCACTCGAGGCCAGCTCAAGAACTTAGCAGAGATAGAAATATTGTTGGACTCATGGAGAAAAAGATAAAACTGAGTAATTCAATGGGAAAAAAGCTAACAGCATATTTCTAAGTTGAATTAAAATTTTAAAAAACAAGGCACGAAGGTATACTCGAACTCATTCTAACCTTAGTTTCAAAAGATGGAGACTCTAAAAGGTATCCAAGACATCACTTTCTTATATAGCACTAAACAAATCATATATTTCGATTGAACCCATCTCATCATTTACACTTCAAAATTATAGATAACTATGAAATTAGTCCAAGAATCGGGCCTTGTAACTGGAAATAAAGAGCAATGAAAGTAGATGACTTAAAGGATTTGTCCGCACTTGGCAACAATGTCAATATGTAGAAGGCTTTAACTGTCAAACAAAAGTCAAGCAAGTAAAGATACATTCCGACGCGCAAACAAAAGAGGATGAAGCACTTTAGAATCTCTAGAAGCCGTACAGGACATTTTAGGAAATGTTAGCAATGGAGGATGGACAGAAACGGAACACACTATAAGAAAATTTTGTCGGGAAGCCCAAGTTAACTGCAGAATCTCCAAACAATTTGTAGATAATGACACGTGGCAAGGATAAACAGTTCGAGTCTCCTAAGGGATTCAAAAAGCAAAAAGGTTGTTGAGATTATTATTATGTTATAGGTCGCTGACCAATTCAAAGCTCTTAGGAAAGAAATTTGTAAACTTATCTTTGGTCATTGGTCTTCAAGCCAGAGTACACGTAAGTATTTCCAAACAAGATTACAAAGACAAAATTGTTAAAAAACTAATATTGCTCCCCTTCATTTTGTCATGAAATCATTTGAATCATTTAAAAGAAGAAGAAATAGGAGATAGGAGCGCTGTTCCAATACAATACCTAAAGAAGACACAGCATGAAAACTTAAAAACGGTCGTCTTGAAACATGCCAACGTTAAAAACGGTCGTTTTGGATTATTCTAAAGGTCCAAAAATGTCAAATCATAAAAGGCATCCTATCCAGAAGATATTATTAGGATGTACGCTAAAAGCAGACAATAAATATTACGATCATGCCACCAATTAAGATGCAGCACAGAACCAGAGGTATAGAACAATGGAAAAGGGCACGTGCTTCCATTTACGTAACATTTGTTCAAAACATTTCTTCAACATCGACCCTATTAACAAGTGACACGAAATTATAATAAAGTAATTTACCAAAAATGGTACAAAATCTCAACAGATTCACCAACACAAATCATTGATTTATCTAACCATAATTCATTCACGAAAAACTTTTTTATTTATTATCTTTTTTTTCTTTTAGAAATGCAAGACGCTTCTCCATGCATGCATAAATACCATCCCTAGGCACGTTACAGATAGAAAATAAGATTTTCAAGGTTACCCAAATGAAAGAAATATATTTGGACATAAAGAAGCAACAGCTAAACATAAAATTGACAAAATCACACGTGAACTGACACAAAATCCACATGCAATCTCCTAAAGTGGCTATTGTGATCCAAGTATGTTCTTACGAAAAAATAAATTAAAATTTATGAGTTGCATCATTCGTCGAACATACAGAAACAAACATATATATATAAATCATTTCAATGAAACCTACTGATCAAGAAGAGCACCCATAGAAGGAAAATTAGCAATGTTGTTAATGAGTTCATGACTTCCAATCTAGGAAACTAGTGATATCATGAGAGGCAATTAGTTCATGACCTTAACAAGGTTGCCGCATACAATATACACACTCAACGAAAGAGAATGGAACTGTCCAACGACACAGATGATTGATTATCCAAAAGAGTGAGGAAAACATATTCTAGGTATCATACACATTAATTACAGGAAAATGTGCTTGTCTATGAAAATCGACAATCGCAGTGCAGAGACGTCAAAAAACAACTTAATAAATTTTATGTTAATCAATGATCTCGAACTCGACATATTTCCTCATCTTCACATAATTCTCAGTGTCAATGAGAGTAAACTGTTTTGAACTTGTGCCAGAGCTACATTATACACTTCGTACACAGACCCCTCTAGATAAACCCTAAAACCTATTCCCTCCAAGAAAAATGGCATCAAATCCACCGAATCACACATAACAAACATTTTATACGCAGTCAAAACAAAGATCCATCCAAGAAAAAAAGCTTGAAGCATTCAAAAACAAAGACCCATCCCAAATTAAACAGCTTAAACAAACAACCATGATTAAACCCCAGATAGTTCACCAAAAATAATCCCCCGGACCAGCAAAAATATAAAACAAAATTAAGTAAAGTAATTATTCTCAACTCAAAATTATAAATAGAACAAATACAAAATAACGAGTCTGAATGAAAATCAAAACCTACTCGATCAATGAAGCCAGCACTGTTTCCAGACGCGCGAACCCTCAAGCTCATTTCCCAGTCCTCCGGCAACCAGCTCGGCCTCACTGACATCTCCTCCATGCTCCTCCTCCGCGGCGTCTTCTCCACAGATACCGGCTCCTCTCCTGGCCGCAGCATCGAAATTGGCTGCGCCGCAATCGCCACAGCCGGGTCGAACTCCACATTCGGGACCTGCTCCTCCTCCTCCTCTTCCGGCACCTGCTCCTCCTGCTTCTGCTCCGGCGCCGCCGTCTCGGGTTCGACACAGTCAGGCTCGACGACCGAATCGGATCCCAACAGAGGGTCGGCCGGCAGCTCAACCGCGGCCGGGTCGGCGGTCTGGGCAGCAGGGTCTGGAATCTGGGGCTCCGACATCTTCAGCAGAGAAAAACAAAGGAAAATTGATTTGGGGAAAAAAATTTGAGAATGGTGAGGAGGAGAAGAAGCAAAACTGGCAAAGCTTTATAATGGCGAAAGGAGAAAAAAAAAATCCAAAAATCAAATTTCCTAAAATTCTGACCAGAAAAGTTTTGGAGGTTTATGTAATATTTATTATTTTCATCACTGGAAAATAATTTGACCCTTCGACTCTCTCTCTCTCTCTTCTGAAGATGCTTCAAATTATCCCTTGGACCAGCTTTTTTTATTATTAATTAGTTAATGGCCAAGTGGTTAGACTATCTCAAACCTAATGTGCAGTAAACTATCACATCAAACAGTAATTCATCTCCAACCGAAAAAACTCATTCTCAAACTCAAAAGAATATTATCTTCTACGTCAACTTTTACAAGCTTTTTTTTATTATTAATTAGTTAATGGCCAAGTGGTTAGACTATCTCAAACCTAATGTGCAGTAAACTATCACATCAAACAGTAATTCATCTCCAACCGAAAAACTCATTCTCAAACTCAAAAGAATATTATCTTCTACGTCAACTTTTACAACTTTCAATATTACCCCATATTTTTACAACTTTACAAATCAAACAACACTGTTATTTTAAATTTGATTTAGAATTTACGTGATAAAATTAAATATAGAGTTATAATTCATTCATATCATATATATAATGAAATTAGAAAAATAAATATTCATTATAAATAAAAAATTACAATGCACAAAATGAAAAATAAAAATACATTGAAATGAACATACAATAATTATTTGTACGAGTAAAAAATAGATATTCTTCAATTAGTTCAACTAATTTGATATTGTAAAATTCTTTTTTGTGTGTCAAATTTGTAGTATTTTTAATATCAATGTGGTTTGTATTTTTTATATGATTTTTAATACTTTTTCTAATAATTTCAATTCAATAATTTTGAAAAATTATGTATATCCATAATGAATTGAATCCAACAATTAAATTTAAACTATAATAAAAACCATTTAATATATATATTAGGTTAATAAATAAAACATGTAAAAGTAAAAACAAAAAACCAAACTGGGCAAGAAATATAATTTGTGCAAACATTTGCGTATATGAAAAGTTGGACGCAAATTTGTGTTTGAGGAGCGAGAAAAGAAGACAAAAACGCATTTTGGGTTGCGTTTTGCGATTCGATTGGAAAGATTTTTTGGGTTTGGGATACGTTATGCAGTACGGTAGTTTATTCACACAATATTATCTATATGTGTATCTAATGATGAAAAACACTGACGGCACCATCCCATCCCATAACGGGACCTAGAATTTTCCTTCAAAAAGATAATTAAAATACTTTACACACTAAATCTAATTTTTCTTTTTTTTTATTTATTTTTTTCATGTCAACATTTTATTTTATACTTGCCAACAAGATAAGGGAGTCTTTGGAATATCCTTTTTTTTATTGCCCGTTTTTTTTTCTTTTCAAGAAAATGAAAGGTAAAAGCTAAAAGGACAAAGAGAAAGAATAAAATGTAGTATCAATATTTTTTTAAAAAAAAATATACTTTTGAAAAAATTATTATTTTAAAGAAAGTTTATGATGAGTTTTTTTTCTACTGGTCCATAATTTATATTCGTGAAATGTAACTCATGTATAATTATCTCATTTTTTTTGCATAATTTAATGGCCGAGACAAACTAACAGTAACACACCGTACATTTTAAATATATATGTATATTTAATTAAGAAATATATTCTTGATTAATTTATTTTTAAAGTATGACATTCTATGAATATATGTGTGTGTTTCAAGTAGTTATATGATATAAGTTAAAAAAATAAGTCACACGAGTAACAAGTGACATTATAAAATATATATAATATATATTTTTGTTAAAACAAGTATTTAAATTGTAGAACACTTTTTCTCATTAATATTAATATTATAATTTAAGAATAAATTTTTTACAAACACTTTTAAAATGCATTTACAATTCAATCGTTATAACAAGAATAATATTAAAATGCAATTAATACATATAACATGATCATAAATAATCGAGACAATCCGAACCTAATTATTTCGGATTTGAAGTAAAACCAAAATTTATTCAAGCCAAATAATGGAGCATGGAATTTTGTCACATAGGATCCGAAAACATGCGAGTCTGCCACTTAGACTCAACACGTTCGAAAATTATATACAAGAGGGATATACATGTTTAAATTTGAATTTTTTTTTCAAATCTGAATTATCTAAAGATTTATTAGCATAAATAGACTTTGAGCTGTACTTGGGAACAATAAATTAGAAAGGACAAATAATCAATATATTTTGCAAGATGTATACTAAAACAGCCAATGTAGTAAAACAGTTTGAAGTTAACTACTATTGCATTTTTGCCAGATATTCTTCCAGATATGGGCAGTAAAATAAAATGAATTGTCTGTCCATTACTCTGGCTTAAAAAAAAAAAAAAAAAAAAATTAGGCTCCAAAGTTTTTGGTGATGACGATTTTAGACCTTAAATTTTGAACTATAATTTTGGTCAATTAACCTAGGCATGACAAATTCAAGGAGTATCTAGAAATTATCTATTCAATTGTCCTAGATTTGGAAAAATATCTGGTTGACAATGACCTCAATTTGCTTGATTTAGTAATTATACTGCACAAATCACCCAAATCTTGACATTTTCTCCTTTTTTTTTTCATATTTATTATTAGTTTTATTATAAAAAGTAATGGTGTAATGGACGGAATGCCTCGGATATCTACGTAGACATGTCAACAGGCAGAATCGGCCCGTGGTTTTACCCAGCCCGGTTCAAGTTTATGTGTTTTTCACAAAATGAACGGCCGATTTCGGTTTCGATCCAGAAAAGAAACCGAAACCGACAGTTTCGACGAATTTAAAAATTGAAGTTTTTATTATTTTTTAATTTGGCGGTTCGGTCGGAATCAGCGGTCGTTTCTAAACCGTGAACCGCATGTTTAGTGAACCGACCAGTATACACACTCGGGTCGATTTCGATTCACATAAAATGCGAACCTGCGGTTCTGAACCAGAATTGGCCCCGAGCCGGCATTTGACCATGACTATAGCTTGGTCCTTTTTTGCCTAAACGAGTTATTTTAGGATATGCTAATTTATATATTTAATGCAATTTTTGAAACATTTTGCATAAAAATTAACCTTTTAAAAAAATGCAATTTTATATAAATGATACACTTTTATTGTAAATTTGCGAAATATTTTTTCTTCAAGTTTACGTTTAATCTATTTATAGTTTATAACATGTTTATCTTATCAGATCTCGTTACATGGCTAAAAATTCGTGTCACTTATCAAATTTAAACTATTAAGAAATAAGAACCAACAAATAGGATAATGCTCCCCTTCTCATGGTGGACACATGTTAATATGTTCAACGCTTATGTCATTTAAAACATTGAAATATTAGGTAGGTGAACATTACTGTCAACAAATAAACATTAAAACCTTCCAAAACATAAAGTAATAAAAACATGTGAAAAAAATCTCCATGTTCAGGAAGAAGAATCCATATTCAACCATTTGAAAATATACACACTCCTTGTTGATGTATGAAAATCTCTAACAACAAAAAATGAACTATACTCTCCTTGAAGTACTCGGGTCTTTTTACAATACTCCTTTGAGATTTTAATTACATTTTTATATTCGAGATATTCAAAGGATATTATAGCACATCATCATTAAATGCTTAGTACTTTACTAACTTAACTAGTGCATGACTCGTGCGATGCACGAGTTGTATTATTTGTTGAGTATTAATTTGTATAATATATAATATAAAAGAGTCATAATAGGTAGGGAAATATGACAATAAGATAATCTATCTATCTATATATAAAAAGATTTACCATTTTTCAAAAATAGCAGGTCAAATTTTGGTCAAAATCATTTTGCATTAATTACATTTCATTCTTAGTAACTTTTTTTTTTTAAAAAAAAGGCAGCATTAAATGCTATCCATTAATTAAGGATTTTATTATTTTGGTTTTCAACAAAACCACGAATGTTGCCTATTGTTTAGGGCGGATGTTGTTTTATTTTTAAAAATCATGTTTAATAAAGAAAATAACTATATATTACTCTAAATTGCTGGATAATTAAATTGTCTTGCTTTGCGTCTTTACTTGCTTAATAAATTAATTAGGGCTGGTTTAATACTCAACTGGTCAAACATTTTTTTATTTCAAATTAAGAAATAAATATGTATAACCGATAAAAAAAGAATTAATAATGCATAGATAATATATTAATTATTTTACAAGTTAGCCCTAATATGCAAGTGAAAAATATATTATAACCCTATTGATTTTTAGACATAAACGAACAGAGTCGTCTGAAAATAATTCATTTAATATCTATGTCCCGTGCATTGCACGGGGTACGTACTAGTGTTCATCAAAACAAAAATCATATATCATTTAAAATAAAACACAACCCAAAATCAACCATTTGGTCCGTATAATTAATGCATAAAAAGAGTGGCCATTTTTCTTTAAATTAATGGGCTCAATTAAAAGGCTAATTCGTTAGAAGGAATCAAATATAATCAAATTTTATATTTTTTGCCCGTTTAACAATAAAAATAACAGGCCAATCATTATTCATCAGAAAATCCACATCTATCGTGGATATGTTTTTGTAGATCGAATTTTGTCAGCCTTTTTTTTTTTTATGTTTTCGTAATTTTTGGTTCTCTTAAGTTGTTTTGATATTTTTGTTTCTATGTATTTTATGTACTTCGATTTACGTACACAATACGAAAAAAAGACGGAAAACAGAAATGAAGTATTGTAAAGTTTTATAATCTTCTTAATCTTATTTATATAAAAAATAGGAGTTCTTTTCGATTAAGGATTGTTTTGATGGATTAAATTATTCAATAAATTATTTAGTTTTTGACTAATTCGATCTCTATTTTATTTTCAATTTTAGAAGGCAACAAAATAAGTGAGCCAACAACACATATATTATTTCCAGAAAACTAAGAAATATTCCATAGATGTGTCCAATAAAAAGAGATTTTTTTGGTAAAAATATGTGCAGTTAATATTTTAATCAATTATGGAAGTTTTTAAAAATATTTTGCAATTTTTTTCTTTTTTTTTTTTTTTATAAAAACTGACGGTAAAATGTCCACTATGGAGCCAACTGTTGGCTTCATAACAAAACCGGCAGTTTGAGTTAGAAAGGTGAATTGCTATTTACCGCCCCCTATTACTAGTCACCGCCTCCCCCCAATTACGAAAATACACTTTACTCTATTTTTCTCTACTATCTCTCTAAACTATCTATCTCTCTAAAACCGAATCTTCAACGAGCTATACGAGCATAAAAAAAAATCCAAAAAAATGTCGAAAAAATCATACGGTCTCGGCAAAGCGTTCTCCTCTAAGAAGGTATTTTTTTTTTTTTTACAATTTAAATAATTTTTAATTTTTTTTTTAAAATCTGGACCCGCGTCCGGTCCGACCCGTGCGGCACCCTTTTCCGTACGGCCCGCGGGCGACCGGTCTCCTTTACCGGTCGCCAATTGAACCGTGCGGCCGGACAGGGCCCCACGGTCGGGTCTTTGTCCGGCTTCTGGGGCCGGTCGTACGGTGACTAAACCGGCGTCACCGGCCGGACGTATTTTTTTTAAATTATATTATAATTAAATAATAAAAATAATTATTCTAAATATTAATAAATATTATAATATAAAAATAAATAAAAAACGTAAAAAAAATTATAATAATAATATTTATGAAATAAAAGAAAAAAATATTACATTAATAAATAAAAAAATATTATAATATATTTATTTGAATATTTAAAAAGTAAAAATATTAGCATAATATTAAATATAATAATAATTATAATATAAAAGAAAAAATATCACATTAATAAAGTAAAAGATATTATAATATATTTATTTGAATATTATAAAATTAAAATATTAGCATTTAATTAATAATAATTATAATATAAAAGATAAATAAATATAAAATAAACTGGTTACTTTATAAAATTAATATATTAGCATTTAAAAACATATATGTAATAATTTAAAAAATATGTATATAATTTATTATAAATATGTATAAAAACATATATATAATAATGTTATTATATAAATGAATATATGTAATTATCGTATTATATAAATTAAAAAAAAAACATTTACTAATTATTACTTTAAATTGTTCATTTAGGGTATTCGTATACCTGAACAAGCTGTCCGTGACGACCCGGCCGACAATATTATTCACGGTTCTGGAACCCGACACGTGATAAGTCGGGGTATAAATGTGTCCGGTCGCTGCACTCGGGAGGATGCGATCAAAGAGGCTCGGATGTTACAAACTGGTCAGGTTGGCCAGTCCGACAGTTCGAGACTCCACGCACCAGCCGTACCGGTTGGTCAGCAAGGGTATGGGCAGGCAGGCAGTTCCAGAGTCCCCATCCCCGGACCATTACTGTACGATCATGATCAGCAGAGATATTATTATGCTGGCCAGGCAGGCAGGTCGATACCCCGTGCACCAGCACCGCACGGCCAGCAGGTATATTATGCTGATGAGTCGGTAGCCCAGACGGAGCAGTCGTTTGACGAGTCCGCATCATATGACGATGCGTACGATATTTCTTCTCCTGGACTCCCACCGCATCATACACCTCCTGCTCAGCATACACCTCCTACACAACATGCGTCTCCTGCACAGCCTACGGCTCCTGTTCGGCCTGCTATTCCACGACAGGTTGGTGGGCGTTTTGCTAGCACTGGATCCTCAGGTAAATAATTTAAGTATTTTTATTTCGTTTG
Organism: Striga hermonthica; assembly: GCA_902706635.1. Classification (NCBI taxonomy): domain Eukaryota; kingdom Viridiplantae; phylum Streptophyta; class Magnoliopsida; order Lamiales; family Orobanchaceae; genus Striga; species Striga hermonthica. The sequence goes on along the minus strand of CACSLK010024742.1, from coordinate 6,808,803 downwards.
ACATTAAAATTTCGACTTAATCGCAACAAATTATCAGTACTGTTAGTGATATTATTTCAATTATGTATTTATATATTTGTCTGTTCTATTCTAATGTAGGTACTAGCAAACGATCTAGGACTGATGATGGGGCAGACTGGATCGTTAGAGGTCCAGTTCCCGGTGGGCCCATGGATGGGAGTGTGATCCCTAGCTTTCTAGGGCACGTAGCCTCTCGAATGTGGAATGGACAGATGCGAGACTTACTGAAGTGCCAGAACAGACAACGAGCTGCGGAAAATCTGAAAGTTTGGCGAGGTGAAATGTCTGTCGAGGCACTTGATCTGATTAGACAGACCGGGCTGTGACATCTGGCAGACTCCATGCACATCCACTTGGACACTTTACTGATTACTGCATTTGTGGAGCTATGGCAGCCTGATACTAACTCGTTTCACCTGCCTTTTGGTGAGATGAGCATTATGTTGCACGATGTCCGGGCCATTTTGGACATTCCTGTTGAGGGAGGTGTGGTCGTTGAGGACCCGGATTCAGAGGCATGTCGGCTTACTGCATGGAGATACGTTCGGTCACGAAGCCTGACCTAATTGCGTCATTGTGGCAGCGTGGTTCGGTGGCCGAAGCCTCTATTGGGGAGATATTCAGGGGTAAAAATAAGTTGGCTTCAGATGAGGCTGGTGCCTGGATTTGGGTGCTGCTGGCTACCACGTTGTTCGTGGACAATAGTGGTAGTAGAGTGAGTCTGAAGCTCCTACATGAGGTGCTCGACGGCTTGGATGCCATTGGAGGTTACTCCTGGGGGTCGGCTACGCTGGCATATTTATACCGACAGTTAGGTATTGCCAGCAGAGGGGACTCCAAACAACTTTCCGGCTGCTTGACTCTTCTGCAGACTTGGATTTACGAGTATTTCCCTGATTTCCGACCTAGGAGAGGCGTTTACCCCTCGGACCTAACGAGTCCGCACGAGCTCGGATGTGGAACTCAGAGGCGCCTCATAGGTCAGAGGACCGTCTCATGTCTATCCGTCGGAAGCTGGACAGACTCACTGCCTCCAGTGTACGTTAAGTTATTTTATTTAGTTACTCGTTATTTAAAATAATATAAATATTCTTATAAATGCTTTTATGCCATTGTGAACAGGTGCAATGGACGCCATACAGCAGCTCATGGCCAGATGAGATAGAGCAGAGGACTCTTTATTGCGACTAATTCGGTATCGCGATATTGTCGGGCCGTACTATCCTGTACGGTTTTTGCGGCAGTTGGGGTATGTCCAGACCATCCCTCCCCCTATACAGACGCCGACCGCTGTAAACCGTGCTTGACAGGTAGTATAGATGATTAATTAGAATTTTATACATGATTAATTAGAATTTTATAATCATGAATGATTAACTAACAATTATTTAATCATGAAAAAAAATATTTGATCCATTACTTATAATTACCGTGCTTGACAGTCGAGGCTCTACAAAGTTGAGCATCCTGATGTCGGCGCAGTAAATATGTAGAACCAGTTTCCGATGTCGCAGACTGTCAACACCAGCATGTGTAGGGTCGCCACAGATAATCGAGGGGAGGTGGATCCGGAGTACTTGTTGTGGTACCGTCGGGTTTCCCATCCTACTGTCTTGGGTGAGAATCTGCCTGACGAGAGAGAGGTCCCTACGCGTGGGAACACCGACTATGTAAGACGTTCGCAAACTTTTAATTAATAATGTTTGATTAGAATAAATTTTATTTTAATAAATAATGAGCATATATTTTTATTCTTCAATTTTTTTGTTTTGGAGTGGATGGATCGTGCTTTCAACCTTACCTCGAGGACTCTGCGGGGTTTAACAGCTCATGATCCTCTGCAGGCAGCGCAGTTATCAGACGAATTGGCTAAGCTTAGGTTGGATTACGCCAATTCCAAATAAATGTGTGACATGATTTTTTTTTTCTTTTTTGTAAAACATTATGCGGATTGATGTGCGTTATTTATTTTTATTAGACTACATTCGAACTCAAACATTATGCGGATTGATGTGCATCACACGAGTCGTGTGACTTTTATTCAATTTTCGACAAAATTTTCGACAAACTTCCAGGTCCACACGACCGGGTCACACGAGTCGTGTGAAGTCACACGACCCGTGTCACTAGGCACACGAGTCTTGTGAAAAAACCGTGGCTAATTATCCAAATTTCTCACCCCACACGACTCGTGTGACCCGGTGACACGAGGCGTGTGAGGTCACACGGCCCGTGTCACTAGGCACACGAGTCGTGTGAAAAAACCGTGGCCAATTCTCAATTCTTCTCACCCCACACGACTCGTGTCATGAAAATATCATGAATGTCACTCGCGAGAAAACAGAGACCCTTGTGGGTTAAGTCGCTACTCGCGACATTCATTTTTTTAAAAAAAAAACAAGAATAAAATGAAAGCATATAATGAAAAAAAAACATAATCTTGTAAAAGTTCCCAACAACATAAAACCGAACATCGATTAGAAGAAAATATGTCATACATCAGGGGTTATTTTGAGCATCAAACCATAATTGCAACCTAGGTTGGTACTGATTCTCCCAATTCTCTACCGAAGCAGTTCGGTGTCTGAACCACATACTATGAATAGGCGGTAATGGACAATCCGGAGTCAAATCTAACCGAATGTAGTGTGCGTAGCTACCAAGATGACATATGCAAATCTCACGGTGTGGCCCTGTGCTCGTTGATGCTGCAGCGAGCGGCAATACTGTGCAGCTGAACTGGTTGGACATACGACCATCGCGACCAGAGCTTAAAAGAACGACAACCACATTAAATAGGGTTGCAACAGGGTAGAGGTCGCTTGGATGTCCATCCAGTGATTCATGCCACAAGCGCCCCCGTCCCACCTTATAAAATTAGAATATTAGCATTTGAATAATTATAATATAAAAGAAAAATAAATATAAAATATAAATATTAGCAAAATAATAATAATAAAAATAAAAAGCGCCCCCGTCCCACCTTATCCGAGCGAGTGCCGTGTCGATATCCCTGTAATAGATGTACTCGTACAAGGCACGGTGGCTGTAAATCTCATTGGCAATGTTCTCTCCTACGAGATGTCACATCTCCTGGTCCCCGTAAATGTAACTCGCAATGACCCGCCATCCGCAGTTCCCATCTACTTTCACATTCAAGTAGCTCACTACGTAGTCCAACATATGCCAGGGAACACTGCTGCTGTACTCAAAACTAAATATATCTGTCTTGGTACCAGCTGGAAACATCATAATAATTTCACGTCACAATAAAATAATATAATTTTGTAAATTAACATTTTAATTAACGTTCAGCTTTATAAAAAATAAATGTCACCTTGGTGTGCCTCTTCTGACGGTTGAGAAGATTGGCTAGTTCTCGGTCCACACGAAGAAGTGCGTCCACGCGAAGAAGTGCGTCCACGCAAAGAATTGCTTGTACGACCTTGCGAATTATCCCTATACTCCCATCGCGATGCTTCACGCTTAGTAGAATCAGTTTTTTTGAGACGACCTCGCGTATTTGCCTTAACCTCCGGTTGTTTTAGGCCATGATTGTGCTGCTCCTGTGAAGCATATGCTTGTTGGTCTGGGTAAAGCTGACCGTAAATGAGGTTATTGCAGTACCGCATCGTCGCAGGATCACTCGCTTCAACATCTTTGGCAAGCGTCCGAAAAAACTCAACATCTGTCCAGGCACCCTGATTATGCTGGCTCTGGTAATTTGTCCCTAAAAGTATATGATCAAAAAATTGAAACAATTAAACAAAGTAATATACTTTCATTTGTAATTTAAAATGAATCAGAAAGTAGAAAATTATAAATAAATATTAACCACAAATTACCTGGTTCTAACAGCTCTAGTGTCTTCCAGAACTCGTGGATCATGTCAATACCAATCGCCATTTTAGAATCATGTGTTGTACGAAGCGTACATGCACAAGGAATTCCATGTGTGGTAGACAATAAACAGCCGCAACGCAAGTAAACTTTATAGCTCAAGTCTCGCATCCTTGTTAGCTCATCGTTCAATAAATTCAGACAGTAATGCGAGACTCTCAATGTCAAGCACGCGAAAGTCAATCCTTCCTAAGTCTCGAAGACTCAAGTGTTGTCCTGTTAATACATTACAAAACAATTTGTTATATATAAACAAATTATAATATAATATACTTATATAATATAATATACTATACTTATATAATAATATACAAGTATAATATAATATACTTATATAAAATAATATATATAACAAATTAT
>CACSLK010024742.1:6786745-6796900 GCA_902706635.1 Striga hermonthica | reverse complement strand
TAGCCTCCGAACAAACCAAAAGAAACCGACTCGACCCGCTCACTAATGCAAGAAATCACAATCGCCCCCCTACCGGCTAACACCACTAGCCAATCTGAAACCGTCCCAAAGATGCCTAACACCACTAGCCAACTCCGGAACAGACGGCCTCCCACAAACTCGGAAACCGATAAAGAGGAGGAAGAGGACGAACGACATCAGAGCTCAGCCGCACCGCCCCAGCCCGAAGGACCAAACCCTGCCCGAAGCAACCACTTATCCACCCAGCCCGAAAATATGAAACCCGACCCAACACCCTAGCAGAACCGAGGGATCAGAGACCAGACTTCGGCCAACGCCGAAGACCCACAATCGGGAAGACCTTCCAGCCAGACAATAAGAGTCGAACCGATTCAAGCTCGAACCCGACCTCCCCACCCATTTCCCGGGGACGGACCACAGCGCACTCGCTGCCACACCATATCGCCAGCGACCAGAGAGCCGGCGAGAAAACCAACAAATCCGCCGCCACCAGGAGCTGAGCCCATCGACAGAGATTGGAAATGGGGAAATCTGAACAGGAACTTCACGGACAACAAGCAGCTTCCAGCCACGGACGCACTCCTCCTAACCTCTCCGCCCTAGAGCTCTGGCGGTCTTCAAAGACGGAGAGACGAAATCCGCAGAAGACCGCCATCCTCACCCCCGCAGTAAGAGAGAGAGAAGAGGAGACGCCGCTGAAGGCCGCGAGGAAGCTCAGTGATGAGTAGTCCGCCGGCGCTCCGAATGGCCGCTGAGGGAGGTGATCGAAGCCGACAATTGAGAGCTAGGTTACGGCGATTTGGTGAGAGAGACGATTGGGGTTTTTTTTCAACAATAGATACTTGAATAACTTGAATTTCGCATGATACATATAGAAAATGGTTGAAAATATTAATTTGTGGGAATAACAAGTTGCTCAATAATTATACTAATAATGTTATTTACAATTAGGTTTTTAATAACATATGATTTTTTTTAGACCCAAACATTTTATGAGCATTTTCCGCCCAAAATATTAATTATCTACTATAGATGGAAATATTATAATATGATATAAATACAAAACAAATCATTAATTGCATAATTTTCATATAACTCGGCGTTCGGTTTGTGTTTGTTTTAGTCAATTCTTGGTTTCCTTAAATACGTTGATAGTGGTTTTGTAGGCAAAGATTATGTAAATAATTATGTGTAGCCGATTTTGGAATTCTCATTTATCGAGGATTCTTTTTTTAACAAATTTATTAGAATCATTGATTTAGATTAGCATATATGTTACATACACAAAAAAATAATTTTATAGTAATGTTTAAATTTACATGACGTCTATTTTAGAATTCTCATTTGTGAGGATTCTTATTTATTTTATCATATTTATTAGAACCAACATTTTGGATTGACATTATACACAAAATATAAATTTATATTATTATTTAAATATGTTTCACATTGTAGCAAATTATAAAAATAAACGATTTTATATGAGACATATACAAATATTTTTGTTTTTTAGATATAAACCAATTCCCTTAATTGGTATTCTTTTTTTCAATTGTTTTTAAAAGGAAAATTTTCAAAATTTTGTATAGTAAATCTATTTTTCGTTTTCGTATATACAAAATACAAATCTATATATGCAAAATCTATATCTATATATATAAATTTAATACATAAAAAATTGTCACACATATAATAGGAAAGTTATCCAACTAATTAAATATTTTTTGGACTTTAATACATATTATTCACATGTAGTATTTTGTATATTTTAAACATGTTGTGTATATATGTATGGGTGTTGAATTTTTTTAAGACATGTTTTTACTTATAAAATAACTTAGAAAGGTGACCTCACATTTTTTAGGAATAATATAGAATATTTTAGATAATCTTACACATGTTGTATAACAAATTAGTGGTTTTAATATTTTAACCATACATGTTTAAGGTTCTTTTAAACAACATAAAAAACTATAAGAATTTTAGTGAATATTATTTAGCTAATCCAGTATAATCGATATTAAAATGATAAACTAACAACTCATTTGTCCAACTGCCGTATAAATTATCATATTATAAATATATCCATTTTATAGTTCCTTTTAAGTTCCAGCAGCACAAGTTCCTTCTGATTTTTGGGTTCTATTTAACAATCAAAGTCAGTCTTTTGTATAAAAAATATAGAAATATTAGTGAATATTATTTAGCTAATAAAGTATAATCGATGTTAAAATGATATGCTTGGATATAAAATTTTTTTGGATTTGTTTGTATTTTTCTGGTTTGGTTTGGTTAATTTTGAAAAAGTTGTGTGGTTAGTTGATAGTTGGTATATTGAAATAATATTTAAAATAAAATAATTAGATTTGGTTTAAAAGTAGGAGAGAGATGATTTGAAGTGATTGTTAGTCAAAATTATGTGAGTGGATAAATAGTGAATTAAAGTTGATGTGGTGTGTAAGAATGATTGATTGATATTATTTAATTATATTAATAATATTGAAGGTAGTGGTGTTGCGTTAAATATGATTAGATTCTTTTGGATAGGTTTGTATCCAAGCATCCTCTAAAACAACAGCTCATTTGTCTGACTGCCTAAGTAAATTATCATATTATAAAAAGATCCATGTTAGGATTCCATTTAAGTTTCATAGCACCAATTACTTCTAATCTTTGAGTTCCATTTAAGATCAGGGTCAATCTTTATGTGCGTTGACATAATATTAAAGAAATCGGTTCTTAGCCACGATCAATTATATGTTGTTGTTGTGCAAGTATTAGATAAGAGTTGTGCATTAATGGCATGATATTAAAAATATATGTTTTTTATCACGACCAATTGTATGTTGTTGTTACGCGTGTAAGTAATATATAAATAAAAGTTAAAGTCAACATTTATTGTACGTTGGCATGTTCTTACAGAAAATAATTTTTTGTCACAGACATTTATGTTGTTTGTTTCGTGTGTAAGTAATAGAAAAAAGGTTGAAAATATTAGTTTGTGGGGACACGAGTTGCTCAGTTATTAAACAAATAATGTTGTGTACAAGAAAGTTTTAAATAATATATTTTTTGCATGAAGAACAATTTATGGTTTGACAAATTCCCTACGAATTATCACTTTTTAATTATTAATACATTTTAATTTTTAATATTTCCCAAAATAAATACAGCTCGTGCATCGCACGGGTTCCATACTAGTTTAATGAGAAAAAGTAGTTGAATATCTTTTTTGAAAATATATTATTATATATCTTTTTTGAAAATATATATTATTATATATTTAGTATGACATTTTTTATTTGTGCTACTTACCTGTGTTATATTATGATAATTTTTTTAACTTACAACATATAACTACATTAAACATAAATATATCAATTGAGAAATAATTTTATTTTTCTTAATGAATTTTAATAAATATTATTATTTACTATTATTATTTCATACATACAATATGGATGTCAAATCGAAAATCATCAAAAGATAATTAATTTGATATATTATATATGTAAAACTGAAAATAAATACATAATTTATCAACTTTTAAAATACATTTAAAATTCAATAGCTAATTGAAGGAAACAAATCAAAAGTCAAAGATATATTAGTCACTTAGTGTCTCACTATGTAAATTACAATGTATTAAAGGGTTATATTAATACAAGTAATATTAAAATACCTAATTTAGCTAAGTAGTATTTATGGAATGTCCGAACCTAGATTATTAATTATTAATATATCAATATTATTTGTCCAAACCTAATTACGAAGCATAATTCTTCGCTAAGTAGGATTCCGAAGCACAGAAGCAGCCACGCAGGCTCAACGCATTCGGAAATTATATAAAAGGGGGATATATGAGGGGAATGATTGTGTTTTTTTTTTTTTTTCAAAACGGCAGAGAAACAATCATTAAACTCAAACGGACAGAGTCCAAATACATAACCAGTACAATAAGTGAATCGATAAAGGGAGAAATGAGAGACATGCCATAAGGTAGTCTAGAGCCTCTACAAGAGGAAACAAATCAGAAACTAGAAGAATAAGAGAGAAGGAAGTTGTAACTCTGTACTGCAACATGCGTAGAAGGGGAACAGAATCCTTAACAGAAAACTAAAAAGAGACAAATCAAGAACTAAGAACACACTACACAGATAAATATTGAATCCAGTCTGAATGATGATTGTGTTAGTAATATGTTATTGGTTGCATACTTTTTTTATTATTTACATTTAAAGATGTGCTTATTAAACTGTTGGAGGAATTAAGTTGAATTTAATCTACCATATTTAATTCATATATCGTAGATGATAAAATTTATTTACGGTTTGTTATTTTTGAATTTTTTAATAAGCAGATTTATATAAAAATTGTTTTATAAAGTCTTTATTATTAAACATGCTCACAATTCGAACTTTGAGCATAGATCTATTGAAGATAAAACGTATAATTATTACGGAGTGCGCTATTTGATGTACGAACTAAATTAGGAACTGAAGAATGCGGAAGCAATAAACCGAAGATATAAAAACTCTTCAGGGAAGTATCTCACTTCCCCTCAGAGCTCTTTCATTGATAGATCAAATACGAACATAGCTTGGACTTACAAAGACTCGAACTCCCTTCAAGCCTAGCCAACACTACTCAGATCCTATCAACTATTTCTTCGGCCACATCCCATGGACTTTAATAATCTACACTTACTCCCTAAGTGTATAAACTGTAAAATAGTTTTGGATGAAAAACAAAGAACTAAACAAAAACCAGCTTCAGTCCTTGAGTGTGTAAGAACTCTCTGGACTGAACTGTGTACAACTGAAATTAAATAGAAAATACGAAGTTCAAATATTGCTCTAAAATCTCTCTCACTTCAGCAGCCGCAATAAGAGCTTGCACTAGGGTATTTATATGAACTCCTTAGGGTTGGAGTCTTCTTCAAGGCATAGGACTCCAAGCTTGATTTCCTTCCTTAATTGTAGCTTATCTTTGGTAAGTGAATCTTCCATTTTCTCTCCTTGATCTCCTTATCATGCACGCCTCTCCTTCCTTTAAATCTTTCAAATCCGATTTTCTACAAAATACAATACCATAATAAGACCCATAATATCTTATATATGGAATATGAAATATGCTTACTTAAGGAAATAAAATAAATAAAGATCTTCCCTTTATTTCTGTGGTTCCAGGTGCTTGTTCGAACTTGACGAACTAATGCCAAAATAAAATATCTTTCAGAAGATATTAACTTCTTTGATCGAACCAAATGATTGGTTCAGTGTTTGGATGGAAGAATGGGTGGGTTTTATTTTATCTTTTTTCTTTTCGCAGAAGCTGTAAGTGAAGTCGATATGTAGTATTTTCGTTGGATTCAATATTTGTGTATTTATAATTGTGTTGAAAGACTGTAATTAATCAAATTAACAATTTTTATTAAGGAAAATAGTTCTTAAATTTGCAAAAAAATATTCTAGATAGAAATACACGTTTAAAGACTGAGTTAAAAATGATACAGTTTAAAAAATGGACCTAGTGCTGTTAAATTAAACGAGACTGGCTCGACACGGCTCGAGCTCGGCTCATTAAGGCTCGGTTCAGCTCGAGTTCGAAACCTTAACAAGTCGAGCTCGAGCTCATTTAAAGCTCGTTTGGTTAACGAGCCGATAAGGCTCGAAAAGTGAAATTTATGTAATTTTTTATAGTTCGGCTCGTTAAAGCTCAAGATCGGCTCGTTAAGGCTCGAGCTCGATTTTTGGCTCGTTTACTTAACGAGCCGAGCTTGGCTCGGCTCGTTAAGAGCTCGAGCTCGAGCTCAAACATTTTAAGCTCGAGCTCGGCTCGACTCGACTCGTTTACAGCCCTAATTTGACCCAATTATGATTTCGACCAGATATTATCAGCCTGATTTTATGACAATAGGAATACATGACATTTTAAATTTAAATTTTAAATTAAAAATTAGACCCGATTTTTTATGCAATGAGATATAGGTTGGAAACAAATATGAAAGGGGATTGTTAAGTTGTAGGGAGTCAGATATTTTGTTGTAAATAATGCAACTATATTATTTAGAAGAAGTATGCAATCGGATCTCTACACATAAAAAGTGCAACCATATTTTTTATAATCAAATATAAATTAGGATTTTAAAGCTGTAAACTATCTGATTTAAAAAAAATAAAAAAATCACAATTAGGGATCTCTACAAATAAAAATTGCAACCATATTTTTTTGGATTGGCTATAAAATAGGATTTTAAATCGGGAAACTATCGGACTAAGAAAAAACCCACAACTATATGATGCATTTAATGCTTGCCCTTTTTTATTATTTAAAAAAAAAATAAATTCCGAAAATATATGCAACCGGTCCTAAAATTTTGGCTTACTATTTATGGTAAATGTTAATCTCCTCAATGCAGGTTGGGACTTCAGCTTGTAACCCGTGTCTTGATCGATTGGGCACCGTCGGATTGTGAGGCCTCACGTCCCATCATCATCAATGGATATCGTAAGGATGATCCAATGACATGATTCACATTTGCCGAATATCCGTCACCTATTTATTCGTCCGAACCAACCTTCGAAGTGGCAATGATCAGTAGTCACCATGTCTGTTCGAACTGTTCCCTTTCCTCCATCACTAGTAGACACGAACTCGAACACATTGGCCTTGTTTGGTAATCAGCTATTAACGGTTAGCTGTTAGCGGATTATATTAGTTGTTTTGACCAGCGGATTAGATTAGTTGTTTTGACTAGTTTGTACATTAGCGGATTATTACAAAAAGTGTTTGGTAAATTAGAGTTTTGATATTTTTTATGTATAAAATTATATAAAATTACTTATAATTATGTTTATTTATTTTTATATTTATAGCAATTATAATTATATTAGAAACTACAATTTATGTATATTATTAATAAATAGTAAAAATAGTGATTAAACAACAATGAATATTTTATAGAGTTACAATTTCTATACAATGTTTGTTCATTATTTAAAAAAAAAAAGAAAATTATCAAAAAAAAAGAAAAAAATGAGTAAAATAATGGGACCACAATCAATTTCTTCAACTTAATCCTGCTCCAGCGCCATCATTCGTCTTCTTTTATTTCTCTTTTTATTTTTTTTCTCCTGCGCCAACCCATCTTAATTCCCATTTGACTGAATAATTGTACAACAGATATAAATAACTGCACATAAGCTAACTTCAAACGCTGCTCTTTGGCTGCGTTTGTTAAACAGCTTTTTACTCTAAAAAGAGCTTTTTCAAAAAAAAAAAAATTAGTTGTTTGACAATTTGAACCAGCTGAAAAAAACGTTTGGCAAGTAGCGGATACAGATAGCTTTTTGGGGCCTATCAGCTGAATTATAAAACGCTGCTTTTAGCAGCGTGTTGAGTTAGCTTTTCATTATTTAAAAATTAAAATGTCTTGATTGCCCTTATTTTTCTCTCCTCACAAATTCAGAAAAAAGAAAAAAGAAAAAAAACAACATACTCTGTACATGTTTTGTTCCTTTGTGATTGTCCAAGTCAATAACTGGTTGAAAACCTTTTTTAAATTCAAGTGTCTATTTTTTTTCTATTACTGTAATTATGTGGGTTAATAAATTTCATGTGATTCAACTTGGACCAAATGTTTGTTCCTTAATCCAATATTTTCTTAAAAATTTGATAAATATAAAAATATTGATATTTCGAAACGTGCCAGCTTAGAAAGTAATTAAGAAATCGTGTGTCAACTTTTATAAAATATTTTTATTTTATTATTATTTATATTTTTAAATATTTAAATCACTTTAATAAATATTTAAAATATTAATTATTTGAATTTCCTATGTAATTATAAGTTGAACATAAATTCGAATGATAAAGTATGTTGATATCCTTATAAGTAATTTTACATGTTAACAGCTAATTAAAATAGCTAACTTTACCAAACACTTTTTTACAAACCGCTAACACAATCAGCTGGTCAAAACAGCTGACGCAATCCGCTGGTCAAAACAGCTGACGCAATCCGCTAGTCAAAACAGCTAATGTAATCCGCTAACAGCTAACCGCTGATTACCAAACAAGGCCTTTGTAGCATTTCTAATATCAACTTTTTCCCTCAAAAAGCCATTTTAAAAACTGGTTTACCAAACAATTTTTTTAGCTGTTTTAAATGGTCAAACAGCTAAATAACTTCAAACAGCTAAAAGCTACATAAAAAGCCATTTACCAAACAAAGCCATTGCCTTATATTGGATACGTATTCTAGCAGTTCGTTTGATGCCCCGTATACAGGTCCCGGGTTCATATAATATCACATCCATATATTTTTCATTTATGATTGCGGAGGCACATGTAAAACCTATGTCTGGAGTGCGTTGTATTCTACTTTGAGGTCTAAAGGCGAAATTGCGTTGAATGTTGCATCAAGCGGTACCGTGTCAACTTTGCTACCCACCGGACGCACTATACACTTTCAGTTTAAAATCTCACTAAACCCAATAGAAGGATCTTCGTATGACATTAGCTAGTAAAGTCCTTTGGCAAAATTGATTATACAATGTGCTTGATTATTTGGGATGATGTCCCAATGATGAATAAGTATTGTTTCTAGTTGGTTGCTAATACCTTACGAGCCTTAACAGAAGTAATGGATCCATCGAAGAATAATCTCCCGTTTGCCGGCAAGTCTGTTGTTTTTTGTGGGGATATTAGACAAATTTTTCATGTTGTCCATAAAGGCAGTAGAAGTGACATAGAGAATTTTATGATCTATTCATCCAAGTTGTGGCGGGATAATACTGCCCTGAGACTGACTCAGAATATGAGGCTTCGAAGCCTTGATGTTGGTGATGAGTACGATGAGCTGATAAGTTTCTCAGAGTGGCTTACTAGCATTGGAGATGGACCACTCGTTGGATCGAAATACGACTTTGTCGATATCGACATTCCCGATGATACTATTCTAAAATCACAAGGGGGTCATATTTCTACCATTGTTGAGAGTACCTACCCAATATTTAGTAGTTCAGGCGAAGATCTTTGCTATATGAAAGGCACAGCGATACTTCCTACCATAGTTGACGTCGTTGAGCCTGTTAACGAGTACATGAGCTCATTGAACTTCTCCGAGTTACGGACTTATTTGGTTTCAGACACCGCTAGAAAGTCATATGCTGTACATGACTCTCTTCACGATCTTCATATGCCTGAATTTATGAATTGGATTAAGTGCTCAAAACTGTTGAATCATAAATTGTACTTGAAGGTCGGGGCTCAGGTGATGCTACTGAGGAACATTGATTATTCCATGTGGTTGTGCAGCCACGTGTGGTTAATCCTAAGCTCAACAGTCACGTCCACAAATACATAATTTTAACTAGTTCCAGAGTTGGTGATGAGGTTTTTATTCCCAGGCTCACAATCATACATTTCGATTTTAGAGTACCGTTCAAGTTTCAGCGCAATAAGTTTCCTGTCATGGATTCTTATGCTATAAGAGCCAAGACCTAGCTCTGTCGCACGTGGGATTGGTACTAAACAACTCCGTTTTCAGTCATGAACAGTTGTACGTAGTTCTTTCTAGAGCCACAACTCGGAATAGTTTGGGGATAATAATTTTTGGCGATGGAAATTCTGATGATAAGAACGTTGTATATAAAGAATTTTGTTAATGATATATATAATTCTTTTATTAATTCTTAATTTTTCATGTAGTAACTTATGTTTTTTATATTGCATTATTATTTTGCAATATTTAATCTTCTAATATTTTGCCTTTAATGCAAATGCATGAGTTGACCACTAGTTGTTATAATATTCTAAAGAATCTTAAATTCTTATGATTTAATAATAACTAAAGCATAATAAATGATTCGTTCTTTTAATATTTCAGTTGAATCATATATAATTAGCAATTAAGATTAGTATTTATTTATTTACATGGTGATAAGATTAATTCAATTATTTATTTACATGTTGAAAATTGTATGTGGAGATCATCGTTTTTTAGAGATGGTCAGTTCATATACTTTTTAATACACCTAGCAATAGCAATAGCCTTAGCACGAAACTCGTGTTTTTTTCATATTCAACAACACAATAATTTCATGAACATATAAATACAAGAAAATAATA
>CACSLK010024742.1:6716475-6726658 GCA_902706635.1 Striga hermonthica | reverse complement strand
AACCGAAGATTTTAAAACTCTTCAGGGAAGCATCCCACTTCCCCTCAGAGCTCTTTCATTGATAGATCAAACATACACATAGCTTGGACTTACAACGACTCGAACTCCCTTTAAGCCTAGCCAACACTACACAGATCCTATCATCTAATTCTCCGGCCACGTCCCGTGGACTTTTAAAAACCTACACTTACTCCCTAAGTGTATAAGCTGTAAAATAGTTTTTGGATACGAAGAACAAAATAAAACAGCTTCAGTCCTTGAGTTAGTTCGAACTCTCAGACTGAACTGTGTACAAGTCAATAAAACCAGAAAACACGAAGCTCAATTATTGCTCTATAAATCTTCAAAACTCAGCAGCCGCAATAGGAGCTTGCATACGGGTATTTAAAAGAATCTCCTTAGGGTTGGAGTCTTCTACAAGGCATAGGACTCCAACCTTGATTTCCTTCCTTGATTATAGCATGAGAATTTGGTAAGTGAATCTTCTTCTCTCTCTCCTTGATCTCTTTATCATACACGCCTCTCCCTTCATTATCTCATCCGATTTCCTACAAATCAAAGTACCATAATAAGATCCATAATATCTTATTTGTGGAATATAAAATAATCGTAATTAAGGAAACAAATAAGCAAAGATCTTCCCTGTTTCTGTAGTTCCAGGTGCTTGTTCGAACCTTCGAACTAATGCCAAAATAAATATCTCTCAGATTTGATATGGATCAGCCATAAAAATTTTCGAGACTTCTACCTGAATTTGTTTTTACTTTGACTAATCTTAAAAAAAAGATTGAGCACGTGGATTTTATTTTTGGAACTAAATAAGAGACTTGATTGCACATGTTTTTTATGGTAATATCAGATAACATCAGAAAAATTTTATTTTTGATTTGTTACTATATTAAATGCTTTATCATTTTTAGTTTCATATTATAAAAGATAATTCTATATGTTGATTTAAAATAATTCGAAAAAAGTAGAAGACTTAAGTTTGTATATAAAATGTTCGTACTTATATATTATTTTTGTTTCAGATCAGTTTTGAAGACTTTGGAGGATAATCAACTCTCTTATATTTTGAACATTTAAAAAAAAATTCAGCAAGTGATTTCTTTTTTGGAGATGAATAAGAAATTTGATTAAGCACAATTTCTAATAAAAATTTGAATCTATTACCATTTTTCAGCATACTACAAACTAAAAATTGCGTACGATTTTGTGCTCCCTACAAATAATTTAATAGGTTTTTAGTTTTATTTTAAATAAGATAAGATAAGCTGCGTACCAACCGATGATTAGTTTTATATTAAAAAAAATATATATTAAAATACTAATTTGATTAGCTTTTACTTTTATATTAAGTAGAATAGTTTTATTATTTGTACATTATTATCGTACTAGTACAACACCCGTGTATTACACGGGTGCTTGTTAATTTTTTCTTCAAATCTAAAATTAATGAGAAAAAGTAGTTTGAAAATTTAAATACCTTTTATAAGAATATATATAGTGAAATTTTTTATTTGTGCAACTTACTTGTGTTATATTATACGAATTTTTTTCAAACTTACAATATATAACTACATTACATATATATCAATTGAGAAATAATTTTATTTTTCTAATGAATTTTAATAAATATTATTATTTTTTATTATTATAAAGATAAATATAATTTATTTATCTCATATATACAATATGGATGTCAAATCGAAGATCATCAAAAGGTGATTAATTTGATATATTATATATGTAAAACCGATAAGAAATACAAAAGTTATCAACTTTTAAAATACATTTATAATTCAATAGCTTATTGAAAGAAACAAATCAAAATTCAAGGATATATTAATCACTTAGTCTTCACTATGTAGAATTACAAAGAATTAAAGGGTTATATTAGTAAAAGTGATATTAAAATACCTAAGTTAGCTAAATAATATTTATGGAATACCCGAACCTAGATTATTGGTTATTAATGTATCAATATTATTTATCCAAACCTAATTACGAAGCATGATTATTCGCCAAATAGGATTCCGAAGCACCAGAAGCAGCCATGTAGGCTCAGCGCATTCGGGAATTATATGTAAGGAGGATTTTTAATTGACAATGTAATTAATTGAGATAATTACTAAAAAGAGAATAAAAAATTAACGGGAACGAACAACAAAATATTAACAAAATCAAATAAGTTATTTTATTCAATCAACCTAATTTCTCAAACCATCAAATCTAATATTCAGATAAAACTATTAATCCATCGAAATAAAAACATATAATGTGAAACCGATTCTTAAGGGAAAAAGGTAAAAAATAGTGTAAAAAGTAAAACTTCGTAAGGGCATATCAATTCAAATCCTATCTAAAATTTGATTTTTTTTTTTCCAAAACTGAACTCGACCTTTTTTTTTTGCTCGTATAATGTAACAAACTAATATGATCTGCATTAAATAATTGTCCATGAATTATTAAGTAATAAAAAAAATGCCATTAATGGAAATTAATAAATGTCGTCCGAATTTGACCAAAGAGTTAACCTGTCATTTTTAAAAAAATAGTAAATCTTATTATTAGATATAGATGCGTAGATGAGATGCGACATTTGATACCAAAAAAAAAGGAAAGAGAATAACAAATATCTACCCAAGATGTTGAAAATTACTAGTTTTTAGGAATGTGTATTGTTGGAGTTTAAATCAATGTTTATCAACAATACCGAGCTTTGAGGGAAGTTATCTCAATGTATGGAGATGAACAAATGTTTCGAATTATACACGTGCATGTATATAAAAAAATATCTTTCATTTTTTTTTTTAAATTTTGTGTATATATTTAGATGAGATGCGACATTTGATACCAAAAAAAAAAAAAAAGGAAAGAGAATAACAAATCTCTACCCAGACGTTGAAAATTACTATTTTTTAGGACACTTTTAATTAATGAAATTGGCGGGTATTTCTACATAAAATTGGCGCCAAACATCTAAAATGGTTATTCTTTTAACTAGTACGTACCCCGTGCGATGCACGGGATAAAAATATTTAATGAGTTATTTGACATGCTTTGTCCATTTAAGTATATAAAGCAATAGGATTATTATCTATTTTTCGTCTCTTTAATCAGATTTAAGTATAATAAACAATAAGGTTATATTATATTTTGCACCTCTTTTAATCAACGTTATTTTTTTAGTCAAAATATTAAAATAATTAATATATTATTCCAACCTGTGGTGGATCCCGGGAGACAAAGTATCACTAACACATTTATCCCAATTTAAATTAATTTTAATATATATATTTATTCCTTGACATAAGAGAGAATAACAATTTTACTTATTCTTGTTCACCATATAATACATAATTATTATTTACTTATTCTTGTTCACCATATAATACATAATTATTATTTTATTATACACTTTATGTCATATAATGTCATTATTATTTATAAAGTTATAGAAGTTGTACGTCTTCTTTATATTTTTATTTTATGTAATTAAGAATATTTAATGCACGTTTGCATTATTTATTTATGTAAGCAATTTAAAATATGTAAATAAATTTAATATTAAATAGTGTATAAATATTTTACAAAATATACACATGTTTTTTTAGAATTTAATTTTATATACTAATTAAACAACTTTGATTTAGAAAATCCTAAAAACTCGATCCTCTATATGATCAAGATTTTTCAAGTTCGCATTATAAAGATTTATGGTTTATTTAGCATACTCAACAATGAAAATATATTTTACAATAATTTAATTATATAAATAAATTCAAATAATAAAATGAAAAAATATAGTCATAGGTGCCAATAATATACAAATAAATGCTAAACAATAGTTAATATATTTCAATTTAATTTTTTACCATTAGTAAAACTATTTATTGTATATAGTCATTATCTCTTAAATGTTAAATTATATTAATTTGAAGAACGATTTATTTTTTTATTTAACAAAATAAAGCTTAAGAAACAAATATATTGACAAACATTATATCACCAATTTTATTTTGTTTGATTACTTGGAAAAAAATTCTACCTATTTTTTTACGATTTTTCATAAATATTTTTGGATAAAAAGAGAACATTTGTGGAAAAAAAAACTAATATTATGGTTAGAACTTAAAATATGGTGTAATATTATCTTGACCAAAATATTATCAACATGGATCACATAAATCAATCTTGTAATTCATTATAATGAATATCAATGAAAGTATTACAAATATTAATAAAATAATATTTGTCTTGACCAAAATATTATCAACATGAATCACGAAAATCAATCTTGTAATTTATTATAATAAATATAAATGAAAATATTGCAGATATTAATAATTTATTTAAGTAATTATTTGATCTTGGCCTTGTTTGGCGATCAGCGGATAGCGGATAACGGATAGCGGATTGTATTAGCGGATTATATTACCTGATTTGACCAGCGAATTGCATTAGCGGTTTTTAAATAAGTGTTTGGTAAATAGCTGAAAGCTTATAGCTGTTTGACATTGCAAATTACCAATAAGGACATTTTTATTATTTAGGGTGTATTCTTTTAATAATAATATATTAAAACATTTAATATTCTTTAGTTAGTAATTTATAAATATATTATTTTTTTTTTAATTTACTAACACTTGATTAAGAAGTTATAAATTTTACATTTTTCTAGATAAATTAATCATATAGATGACATATTATTATTTATTAGCACCATAAACCAATGTAAATTGTAAAATAAATAATACAAATTAAAAAGTTTCAAATTAAAATAGTAGATTGTGAATCCTCTGTCCCAAAAAGCTCTTCTAATGAGCTTTTTCTAAATTAGAGTTTTGGGCCAAAAAAACTTATCAAATAAGTTATTTACCAAACAAGCTTAATAGCGGATTTGACGGGTCAAACCTCTCAATTGAGTCCAATCCGCTAATTTATCTTCAATCCGCTATCTTCCAAACGGGGCCCTTATTTGATAACGTGTAAATAGAAGCAATTAATGCATATATAAAAAAATTTCAAAAAATAGCATGCATTAAATGTTTCCTAATTTTTTGCTACTATTTTTAGTAAATGTTAATTCTTTTTATATATATAAAGATATAATTATAGATAACTTTATGTGAAGATTACTTTTTTACCCTCTAGTTAAAATTGAACTTTCTGGTGTTTGCCCTTCATGTCCAATATGCACGTTTTACCTAAATAAAAGTTTCTTCAACAAAATTTCATCTCCAATATAAAGCTTTTACATAAATCAAAATTTCTTCAACAAAATTTGGTAAATAATGTTAGTACAACTTTAAATCGCAATCACCGTGTGAGTAAATGTGTTCAAAATTTTCTTAGTGCTAGAAATTTCTACAACGAAATTTTACATTTTTTCCTTCTTGCTTCTCAGAAACTCTAAAAAACCCAAATAGTAAAAAAATCGACCAAAATTTTGAAGCAATTTACACATTAAAATTGTTAAAACAACATCAATTTTACAAATTCTCCTCTAAAAGATTGAGCAAAGAAGAATAAAAAGAAGAAAAGTTAAATCTGAGGCCTGGTCGGAAAAGTCAAGCAAGAGGAGTATGGGCAGACGATGATAGCTATGAAGCCGGTGACGGAGTACCGCTTGTTCGAGCCGCCACTTTCCGGCGATGAGGCCCGCCGCCTCTAGCTTTAGGATACCGAGGCCCTCTGTTAGAATATCGGGTGTTGAAATACACGAGAATCCTATTAAATGATATGTAATTTTCACTGCTTGCGAAATATCTAAAAATATAAAATTACAATGGAGTTGAAAAAAATTACAACTTGAAAAACCGAAAGATTTTAGCCGAGGCAAGTAAACTCTTTCCGCAAGACGAATACGCCCTGTGTAGTGCTAAAGGTTCAGGCGTAGCGTCCCCAAAGATATAACGACTATCGTCTCGAAATATGTAGCACACCAGATTTATGAGATCCGACAAACTGAAAAGGAGTCGAGAATTAAGCACTTAAAAACAGAAATAAAATTCTCTTTCTGATAAATTTTCTCTGTTTTTATCACTAATATTTTTATCCCTTAATTATTCTATTGAATTGTTTTTCTTTCCCTTTTCATATCTCTCTCTACTATTTTTCTTTTCTTCCGTGTTCTGTGTCCTCATATCCGTTGCAGCAAATGGACATCAATTTGGTTGATAAAAAGTAGATAAAAATTGGTTGAGTTGTTTAATAAATTAATGTGGTGGTTGTGATGGTTGTGAGGTTGTCCAAATTAATTTTACACTCACAATTTTATAACACCTTCTTCGACTCCGCCGAGGACCTGCTCCACAGAACACAAAATCCACCAAATTTGAACTAAAGTCTCTTGGTTGTTGATTTATGAAACTAAAAAAAAAAAAAGATGAAGGGAGGAAGAGGAAAAGGAGGAGGAGAGAACAACATGAAGATGGAGGAAGGAAGAAGAAAAAAAAAAAAAAATTGGGATATTTTAGGAACTTTTATTTTGGGAGTGGATGGAGGTATCCCAATATCAAGTCCGGACAACATATAAGCAAAATGAATGATAGCTGACCGGGCCATGCTCAATTTTCAGGGTCAAAACCAGTTCAACCAAACACAATAAACTCATTGATATAGTAATAAATGGTGTGATATCATGTTCTATCATCCCAACCAAACTGACCCTTATATGAGCGGCTTGATGTATACCTAATCCACAATTACTAAAATTATATGCTAATGTATCTAACATGTTGCTGAATAATTTAGTAGCCTTTTCTATAATTAGATATTTTCGTTTTCTAGTTTTTGAAGTACGTGAATATATGACAATGGAAGTGTAGTATATTTTGAGGTTAAAGAGTTCTATTAATAATGAGTCGAGGACATAGAAACTTTGTCAAAAGAGAGAAACCCATTTCTGGTTATAAAATATAGAGGTTGTGTTAATCCGTTTGTTAAACAAATAATAGCTGAATGAACTCTGGAGCCTAATAGCAAACTTGATGACATGTATTTATTATTATTTTTTTTTTTTTCCAAAACGGTAGATTTTATAACTTTAAGAAAATTACAACCCGGGTTACAGAACCTGATAACAAGTCCACAAGGAAACATGAGTAACACCCCAAAGTGCACCAAGTAATGAGCCCGGAGAGTTGCTTGTTTATACTTTACTGCCGAAGCGACAGACTTAGGAAAAAGCTAACAACCACTACCCTACATGGCCTAGTTGAAGCAGTTGTACAAAGAGAAAGTAAAAAAGCAGTAGTACAAAGAGAAAGTAAAAAAGCAGTTGTACAAGAAAGGAAAAGCCAACCCCTACTAACAACACTAACAACCACCAAGCAACAGACCAACAACAGATAAGCACCTGCAACCAAACTACTAACTTCACAACAAAGTACGCTAGCAAATGGCAACAAACTCAACGCAAGCCCAAAACACAAACATAGCTTGAGGAAGCAGCAAAGCACCTGAAAACAACCTTAAGAAAGATCCAACACAACAACCAACACAGAAAGCAGCACACCACTAGGAGCCAAACAAGCACAACAACCAACAAGGCACAAACACATACCATAAGAGACAATATAAACAAGCACCAGAACTGAGGATAGGACAATCAAAGAGGGTGAGAGGAAGAGAATTCAACCCAATTGTTGAGAGCTGCTTGGACTATAAAAAGCTCTGGTCTCCTGATTTGTTGAAATGTCCACAGGTTCCTTGCTTTCCAGATTTCCCATAGAAGGTAAGTAGTAAGCTGCAGCCGCGCATTTGAGGATGAAGAATTAGCAACAAAACAGAGTTGAGTCCACCAGAGTTTAAATGATGAAGTGTCCAGGCTGTCTCCATCCCACCACACAAGAGATAACTTCCAAATTAATAAAGTTCTTGGACAATGGAACATAATATGTTCAATAGATTCAACATCCTCTCCACATCCTTTACACGTTTGGTCTAAAATGATATTCTTTTTCCCCAGATTGCTAACAACAGGAAGAGTGTTAATGTGAAGAGTGTTAATGACAACATTTCCATAGGAAATGTTTAAAGTTTCCCATGGACTGTGAGTGACTTAGCTTCTTTTCCTCATGCTTATTTCCATTTTATGACCCTTATGTTAGGAAATATTTATTTCCTATGTATAATCTAATTATGGGCAACATATTAAATACAATTATATTATATTAGCTATTCAATTAATAATGGACTCAATTAAGTGATCTAAATTAAGTAGAGTTCATGGGCTACATAAATTGATATGGACTTAATGAGTGGATACCTAATATTACTAGGGTTAGGTGATAATGGGTGGCCTACCCTATTAGTATATATAGACCCTCTTGGTTATGGTCCCCAATATACTAAATCAAACATAGTTTTCTTTTCTCCCCATCTGAAAGAAGACGACGGTCCCATCTGAGGAATAAGGCGATTTAGTTGAGGAAGACCATAATACCAGTTGATCCAATTAATCAATCGAGTTCGTGTTCCGCAAAAGAAACTCAATGGATCCAGGTATTTCTAATAATCTTTCAGATCTAGAGCGATGTTGATTTTCCTAGAATTAAAGCATGTTCTAGGATAATTGTTATTGAATTTATATTATAAGATTATAAATTCCTACAAGTGGTATCAGAGCAGTCATCGATTGCTAGATCTAGATTTGATAAATTCGAATTGCAGTAATATTTCGATCTCATCCTATGCGTTTGACATCGGATTCAAAAAAAAAAAAGGAGAAATTTGTATTTGGTTGAATTTTTATTCCGATTAGATCCTGTTCCGGAATTGGATTAAGAGTGCGTATATATATTAACAGATTCAATAATTTTATTTTTCTTTGATCATGCCTTGAAATCTGTGCGCACATATTGATTGTTTACTTTTATTTCTCTAATTTTGGGCATCAATTAAAATTGTAATTCATTATGTCTTGTGTTTGACATTATTTGAATTGAATTGGGGATATGTTCTATCCATTTGTGGGCCAATTTTAATGATATTGCATTAGTGATAAAATTCTGGGCCGAATACGCATATTGCTTGCACCCAGTAATTGTTGATTTGTATGATAATCAAATTGTTTCAGTAATTGACATTGCGGTATTACTTAGTTGTTTAATCTGGTAATATATGCTTTTACTATATGATGTTATGCTGTTGAATGTCTTAAAGGCTGAAGGTCTAAACTTGTTTTTAGACTGATTAAATAAAAGTCTAATTTGGTTTATAAGCTTTTATTTGAATTGGTTTGGGGAATACTCATTATAATAACGTGTGTTATTGTAGTGATAAATGTGTGACAATTATTTGGTTATACATATGAACGATAAGTCTACCCAAAGGAAAATTTATTGCTTAATATGTTATTATTGTCAGTGTTTCATCGCTACACTAAGATATCAATTACAAGTTAATATTTTGTCCAAAAGATGAAATATCAATGGAGTTATGATGTCTTGAGATAAAGCTACCCTTATTTGAGTTTATTATATTAATTCTAAGTAAATTTTGTGACCGTAAACATTGATATTGTTACTTGTATGTTTTCGGGATCTATGGAGTTCTCCATCTAAAGGTTGATTTAAAATTTACTATGGTTGTTTATAAGGTTTTAAATCAACATAAGGGACTAAGTTTTATGGTCTTTCACTAAAGAAGATGAAATAAAATAGTGGGTTTTTATTTTGTCTTATTTTGTTATATTTGATTTTAGGCTAAATTGTGTGTGTATTTGAGCTTAGGTTGACATTTGGTTTTCGTCTAATTCGGCTCAAATTAACAAAATTTGTTTCTAGCTTAAAATCTAAATATTTGAACTTGGTTCTATGTTTTGTGAACGTAATTTGCAATGCGATAAAACTAAGCCTGATTTGGACATACTAGGCTTTGGCTATATAAAATTAGATTTAAAGTCTAATTTGGTTTTATAGACTTTAAACTCAATTAAAGTTAATGGACACAAGTTCATATAAAGTTTCATATTTTGACTCAAATCAAAAGTTATATTTCGATATTATCTTATCTCAAAATATTTATAAGGTTTAGAGTTTGAGTTTGACTTTGTGGTAGGCTCATAATCAGTGTTCTAAAAGTCGCTAGGCGCCCGCTAGGCGCTCGACCAGCGCCTAGCGCCTAGAGCGCCTAGGCGGGGCCTAGGCGGTGCCTAGTCGGGGCCTAGAAATCA
>CACSLK010024742.1:6688863-6710437 GCA_902706635.1 Striga hermonthica | reverse complement strand
TTTTTTTTTTTTTTTTTTTTTGAAACAATAGATAATATTATAAATCAAAACACATATCAAGGATAACTTTGAACAAAAATTAAGATAGATAGTCTATTCATAAACAATTAATAAAAAACAAACAAACCAATTTTGTGTCGAACGTGAAACATTGCAATTAATATTAAAAAAAAATAGAAATTATTAAGAAAAAATTTACTTTTATTTACAGTCTTATTTTGATTTATTTGATGGTCAACCTAATAATTGTTGTATGTAATTTTTTGTTTTATTTGGAGAAAATTGTGAAATATAGAATATGAAAAGGGGAGAGGGGAGAGAGATTAGAGGAATCATTAAATTATGTTTCAATCTATAAATTATTCAACTCACTATTAAGGAAGTTATATGATTCAAACTAAAAACATAATTTATTAGTATAGCTGAGAATGTAAAATAACTATCTACATAGAATAGGAAAGAAAGAGTTAAAGTAGGAATAAAATATAATTTATAATACAGTTGGAAATTAGAAAAGTGGTCCAAGAGCGGGGGCAATTTTTTCGACGACAACAATCAGCATCCGCAGCCCAGGAGAGAAGCCCAGCAAGGGAGCCCAGTTGAGTGAGGCCTAGTTTCCTTATCCCTTTGTGCAGCCCGCGTCTGGCTCGAGTCGGCCCGTGCTCCTCACAAGGAGTTACCCAATAATCAAACTCATAATGTTGTGTACAAAGATGTTTTTAATAATATAAAGTTTTTTCGTGACGAACATTTTGTGATGAATGATGTTCGTATGTAATAAACTCTCATATATCTAATGCATGTCAAATTATAATATTCTCTAAATTTATATCTTCGTGCATCGCACGGGATACGCACTAGTTGTTCCAAAGCCAGGAATTGTTTTGTTTTTTTTTTGTGTTTTTTGTTTTTTGTTTTTTTTTTTTGGTTTTTTTTTGTTAATGTTGAAGAAACTTTCCTTATGGAAATAACTTGCCTTCAGTAATCTGCTCATCAGGAGGTTAGGTTTATAGAGGATTTTCCAAATTTGCTTTGCAATAAGGGCTCTCTTTATGAGATGGATGTCCTTGAAACCCAAACCTCCTTTGTCTTTTGGTAAGGTGATTGTTTTCCAGGATTTTCAGTGGATACTCCTCTTGCCTTTCTCCCCATTATTCCACCAATATTCTGCAAGAGTATTTTCAATGTTTTCTTCGGTTGCTTTGGGGATGACAAAGCTTGACATTGTGTAGATGGACAAAGCATTCAGGACAGAATTGATAAACACCTCCTTTTGTGCAAGAGACAAAAACATGGTTTTCTAATTCAAAATTCTATTTTTCACACACTATTCCACAAAAGCAAAAGTGTTAATTTTGGATTTCACCAGACCAAAGGTAAACCTATATATTTTGAAGAGGAGTGGACAGAGTTACCCATAAGTGTATTGTATGTTTGGTCTAAGACGGATTGAGGTGTATTTTTACTGAAAAATATAGAGGATTCGGAAAGGTTGACTAACTGGCATGTGAAGAGCTTGTATTTATGAAGAATATCTAACATGAGAAGGGCTTGAGAGTTGGAAGCTTGGGAGAAAAGCAGGGTATCATCTACAAAGAGAATGTGGGTAAGGGTAGGTCCATTTTTGTTGATTTTTAGTCCTTTCTAGTGCCCATTTGAAACGTCTGAGTTGATCAAACTAGAAAAAATTTCAGAGACAAGTATGAAAATGTGGGGAGACAGTGGGTCTCCTTGTTTGATTCCTCTAGAAGCTTGGACAAAACCCTTGGGAACCGAATTAATATTGAAAGAGAAGCAGGAGTTAGTAAGACATGCCATAATCCAGTTAATAAAGGAAGAATGAAAACCTAACATACATAAAATCTGACTGACACAAGGCCATTCAACTATGTCAAATGCCTTTGCCATATCTAATTTAATAGCCGTAAAGAAAGGATTGCATGATCTAGGCCTATTGAGAAAATGCAAGGATTCATGAGCAATAATAATATTACCTAGTATTTGCCTCTCTGGAAGGAAAGCAGATTGGCTATCACTGATACAAAAAGGAAGCCATTGTTTCAATCTTTTAACAAGGATATTGGAAATGTTTTTTATAAAAAATACCACAAAGCCTCCCTGAGGATTTTCGTTATACTGTTATCTTTCCTTCTCTGAGCAGATTGGGCATCAAAATTCTTTGTATTTTGTTCATGGTAAAGCCAACTGACCCTAGTTTTCTGCCTCTAGAACTGCTAATCAAGCTGGTTTTCAGAGTTAACCTGTTTTTGAAAATATTACCGTTAATGGTAATTAATGAAAATTTAAGCGGCAATTTACATGCTATTTAAAGTAAATACCTCCCTCCCCTTTTTTTTATAGTAATAGATATAAGATATTAAATGTAAATTGAAACTGAAATCAAATGTTTTGATTTAAGTGAAACACTGCATGTTTTCAAATGTAATTTAATTTGACAAGCACATCTTTCGGTAACAGAAATGAAATGCAATGTTTTGAATTAAGTTAAACTCAATGCATGTTTTCAAATGTAATTTAATTTAGAGCACTGTCTTTCGATCACAGAAATGAAGTGCTTAGTTTGAGGTAAAAATCTAATGAACGTTTTGAAATATAAAACCAACTAATACAACACCCGTGTATTACACGGTTGCTTGTTAAAAATTTATTTTTCTTAAAATTTGAAATTAATGAGAAAAAGTGGTTGAACAGTTAAATATTTTTTTTTATAAAAATATATATTATTATATAGTTTAGTATGACACTTGTTACTTCTACGGCTTGCATGTGTTATATTATAATATTTTTTCTAACTTATAACATATAACTACACTAAACATAAATATATTAATTGAGAAATAATTTTATTTTTCTAATTAATTTAATAAATTTTTTTTATTATTATAAATATAAATATAATTTATTTATTTTGTATATATAAATATGGTGTCAAATAAAAACTCATGAAAAGATGATTAAATTGATATATTATATATGTAAAATCGATAGGTAATACAAAAATTATTAACTTTTAAAATACATTTACAATTCAATGGTTATAATAGTTGTTTGTTCTATTTTTGTTGCATTTTCCGTTGTCACTTTTTCTTTCTTTTTTCCCCATGTTAGGTCTTTTCATCGATTTTTAGCTCGTTTTAGTGTTTGTTGTGAGTTTCGCGCTATTGTGGTTTTCTTTGTGTTTTTCGTGTATTTTTCCGATTTTTTTTCGTTTTTTGTGTGTAGGTCGAAAGCTTTGGGGAGACCGAATTTTGGGCATAACTCGGTCGGGCAAGCATAAGTAGATTGAAGAGTTTGTTGGCGCTTCACAGAAGAAAGCGGAATCAAATTTTGAGGCTAAATGAGTTCAAACGGGCCCGTGACGTGAAAACGTGCACCAAAGCTAGCAGCAGGCGCTGCCAGCAAAGACCCTCGCGTCGTGGCAAGAACGAGCCTCACGCGCACGTCGCGCCGCGCTGCTGCCACGAGGCCGACAGAGACCTCAGCTTTTCGCTCCTCGCGCCGCGGCACCTTCACCCGTCGCGCCGCGCTACACTGTCGCGCCGCGCTACACTGTAGCGCCGCGACACTCCTTCACGCCGCGGCACATGCACTCTTTCGCCCGGCCAGATTTTTCTCGCGTCGTGACCTACGGCTCATATAAATATGGGATCACAATCAGAATTTGGGACATCTCTCGACCGGGTGAAAACCTAGGTCCCGAGAAAACACGCTCCTCTCTTTTTCTCTTCTTCTTCTTCTTCGTTCGTTCCTTCTTCTTCCCTTAATATTTTTCTTCCATTTTTGTTTCTCTTTTTCTTACTATTTAGGAATTAAAGCTTGTAATTTGGATTCTACTCTTGGATTGATTGTAAGTATTTTTCATCTTCTTTAATTCATGAGAATGATTAATTGGGGTGAAATACTTGATTTTGTTGAATTCATGGTACGTAGCTAATTTCTATTGCTAGGGATAGGTGATTGATCATGTTTAACGTGCATCTCTCGGGCTTGAATTATTCGTTCTTGTGTGGGTTGATTTATATCAGAATTATGTAATCTTGCTTGATTAATTGATATAATCGAAGAGTGACACTTCGATCTTGCAATTGGTAACGATTGGATGTTGATTAGTCGAGTTAGAGTTTGTCAATTCTATATGATTAGTTGATTAATCACATTTTAGTTAAATTAGCGACTTTTTGAACCGAAAGGGGAAGAAGTCGTAGACCTAGGCTCGCATGAGGTAGATGATTTCGTAACCGAATAATCTACGAGTTTTCGGTTGAAATACATGCTTGTCGGTGTCTTCTCCCTTGTTACGAAAAGTTATTGGGATTGGATTATTGACCGGTATTGTATGCTCGAACTTGCTCGTCTATGTTCAGGCCCTTGTTACGAAGAGTTATTGGGAGCGAACCGCTAGATGATTAAGCGAGAGCGTCAATCTAGAACAGAGTAATTAATGTCTCGGTGTGCGAATAGAACTTGAATTAATTGTCCCCGATTCCCTAGCTTCCCCATCTTTATTTCGTGTATATTTTTAGATAGATTATTGCTTTTTATTATTTCTTAGTTGATAATTATTCAATCCCCTTATCTGATTAGTATGTTTAGAATTTTATTTTCTTTTATGTGTTATCAACATCAAAGTTAAATTCCGAACAACCTTCCTCGTGAGATCGACCCGGGAAACGAATCTTTCGATTCGGTACTCGGTAAAAATAATAATTTGTACACAACAATAGTAAACTAGTACATAGCCCGTGAGATGCACGAGATAGAAATGTTAAATGCATCAATAATATATGGTTGAATACAAAAGAAAAAAGTACAGTTGGATCATCTATTCTCCACCTCTTTCAATCAGAGTTATTTTCTTAGCCGAAGTGTTAAACGTGAGCCGGTTAGGGTAATAGATAAATTAATTAACATATTATCTTGCTAACACATTTATACTAATTTAAATTTATTATAGTATATATATTGATTCTTTCATATAAGGAAAAATAACAATTTTACTTAGACTTGTTATAATATTTATAAAAGTTATAGAAGTAGTCTTCTTCTTATTTTATTTTATGTAATAAAAATATTAAATGTACGTTAATAATATTTACTAATGTATTAATATAAATTATGTAACTAAATTAAAAATAAAAAAATTGTTCTCCTCAGGAATTTTGTTACCTTTCCCAATGAAAATCTTATTTCTAAAATCAATCAAAAATTCAAGCTAGAAATGGTAGCAAGATGTTTGAGGCACATAGTACATCAGTCAGTCTTTAACATCAACTAAACACCTCTAACAGGAAAAAGAATTCCACATACTAAGGGCGTGCATGACTTGGCTTTCTGGTTGAGTCTAGCAAAACAAAAATGCTAACTTGGCTAAGGATGTGCTCAATTTTCAGTTTCTCAAAAAGTTAGTATATGATATTGCTTCACTATATTAGGTCCAAAGTAAGACTTGTGGTATTGAAAACCGTCTATGGAAGAATAGTTGCTCATCTGCCAAAAATGTGGGTAACGTAAAAATAACGAAGCTTACATATTTTACGGTAATGTGTCGTATTTATTAGTACAACTATTCAACCGTTTTATAAAATAGAAATGTTTCCTTCCAATCATCAGGATATAAATCTTTCCCTAAAAATTTTAAAATACATTTAGGTATGATTTTTTTAAATTTAAAATTCAAATATAACAAATCCCATAATTTATGGTAGCATTAAATGTGCCAGATTTTTTATAAATAAAAAATAAAACATTTGAAAAACATTGCAAAAATAGAATGCATTAATTGCCCTTTGACTTTTCTTGCTACTAATTTTAGTAAATAGGATGACTTTATATATTTATATAGATGATATTAAAATAAAATTAATACATTTAAAATGATCATAAATAAATCAACATATTTATGGTAATCCGGACCTAATTATTTTTGGATTGGAATTACATTAAAATTTGTCCAAACAAAATAATGAAGCATGAATTTTTGACACCTAGTATCCCGAAGCATGCGCGCATGCCACTTAGGCTCAACATATTCAGAAATTATATATAGGGAGATTGAAAACATTAATTTGTGTATCTTTTAGTTTTATCAAATAGTCTATATATATTATATAGTATGTCAAAGGTATTATCTATTTGGTCAAAATTTTTTGTAATAAATGTTTAAACCATAGTATTTTTACGCGGACCGGCCCGGCGGGTCGACCCGAGACCCGGCTGACCCGGAGCCAGACCCGGTCCGGGTGTGTTATTTGGACCGGGCAACAAAGGACCCGATCAAACCCGGTCAAAACCCGGCCAACCCAGTGCATTGACCCACTAGGTCAACCCAGTTGACCCGAACTATATATATATTTTTACATTTTATTTATTTATTTATTTATTTATTTTTAAAATAAAACTATGTATATATGTTTATGTGATAAATATCATCATGAAATACATATTATTAACACTTTAATATACAAATTTTATTCATAAAAGGGTTAATTGCCAAAAAAACCTCAACATTTTGTTTAATTGCATATAAAACTCAACTTTTTTAATTTTACAACAAAATACAAACTATTATTAAGTATTGCAATTTTGTCTTAAAATTGAATTTCGGCCAAGACCCGCTTACATGGCCGATCGAAAAATTGATGTGGCGCAATATTTAATAGTCTTTGTCACGTCATGAGACACATGTACCTCCACATTACACACCCCCATGTCACACATCAAATTTAAGGATCTATTCTTTTTTTTTTTCTTTTATGGTAGCCAGCCACGGTATTCGGAGCTATGTCCCAACTAATTCGTTGGTCAACTCGGGTCGCACACCTAGTAGTGGTGGTTGAGTCTCCCAACAAGGGTTTTCTGCATCCACAAGAACTCGAACCCGAGACCTTGTTTAAGCGGCATCAAGCAGCCCACTTGAGTCAACCCTTGTTTGTACATATTATTCTTTAGTTCTTCCTTCTTCTCCATTTAGCGCAGCACTCTCAAAAAAAAAAAAAAAAATAACAGCAGCGACGATTTTTATTTTTTATTTTCTTGTTTTTTTGCTCGTGGCACTCCTAAAATTCCAGATGTAAGGCACAGTATTCTTATTCGAAATTCCGGCGGAGGTGACCTTTACGGCTATGGCCTGCGGGTAGGTGGGGCTGGAATCCAACTTCGCCTCGAGGCCGAGAAGGCAAGAATTGACGGTGTCGAGCTTGGTGGAGGCGTCGATCGGCGATTTACGGCGGACGACCGGCGGCGGAGACGGCTTTGAAAAGCGCGCTCTGCAAATACTGAATGATTCCGAGAGAGGCGTCGTGGTCTCCATCCCTTGACTCTCGTGGTGCTCGGCAAGTCAACGTTCTTCTCTTATCCTCTTTCTTGGTGGTGAATTGCCGATGCTGCTTTCTCTTATTTCCACCATGGATCTTGTTTGCTTGCTTGCGAAATACAAATCCCCTTTTGTCTCCTTGAGCGCTATTTGGTTAATTGGAAGAATTTGAGTGGTGTAATCAAAACTGATGGGTCTGAGCATAATCAAAAGTAATCAAAATTTGATGTGTCTGCATGGCATAAATTATTAAATTTTGAGTGCCACGTCAATTTTCCAATCGCCATGTCAGCTGACCTTGGTCGGAATTTATTTTTGAGATAAAATTGCAATAATTAATAAAGGTTTGTATTCTGTTGCAAAATTGAAAAAGTTGAGTTTCATTTGTCATTAAACAAAAAGTTGGGGTTTTTTTTTACAATTAACCCTTCAGAAAACATTTTATTTTGTTATTTTTATGTATATTTATATGACAAAAATAATCTATATATAATTTTAAAATTTTTTAAAGTTAATTATTCAGTTCAACAATTGATCCGGTGACCCGACGGTTGAACCGGTGACCCGATTACCGGGCCGGATATAAAAACTATGGTTTAAACAACAACATTTAGATAGATTTGCTATCACACCCTCCCCCAATCTCTCTCTGTGTTGGTATTTCCTCACTGTCACTGAATAGTTTTCTGAATAAGCTTACCTAGGGAGGTTCTCACACTCCGCCCAAGTTGTAGTTCAAGAAGATCTATGCTGATACATGCGAAATGGAAATTAAGGGCGTGCATGACTTGGCTTTTGGGTTGAGTCTAACAAAACAAAAATCATAACTTGGCTAAGGATGTGCTCAATTTTCAGTTTCTCAAAAAGTTAGTATATGATATTGCTTCATTATATTAGGTCCAAAGTAAGACTTGTGGTATAGAAAACCGTCCATGGAAGAATAGTTGCTCATTTGCCGAAAAATGTGGATAACATAAAAATAAAGAAGCTATATATTTTACGGTAAAGTGTCGTATTTATTAGTACAACAATTCAACCGTTTTATAAAATAGAAATGTTTCATTCCAATCTTCAGAATGTAAATCTTTCCCAAAAAATTTTAAAATACATTTAGGTAGGATTTTTTGAAATTTAAAATTCAAATATAACAAATCCCATAATTTATGTTAGCATTAAATGTGGCAGATTTTTTATAAATAAAAAATAAAACATTTGAAAAAACATTGCAAAAATAGAATGCATTAATTGTCTTTTGACTTTTCTTGCTACTAATTTTAGTAAATAAGATGACTTTATATATTTATATAGATGATATTAAAATAAAATTAATACATTTAAAATGATCATAAATAAATCACCATATTTATGATAATTCAGACCTAATTATTTTTGGATTGACCTAATTGCTTAAAAAACCTTGACCTTTTCGAAATTTGCATTTTTATGATCCTCTTTTAAACTTGGCAAAAATATACACCACTTTTATTATTGTTTGCAATTTCATTCTCCGGGCCCAATTTCGGGCTATTTTAAATGACGTGGCTTTTTTTTTCAGACGTGTCAGTTGTATCAATTTAACTTGAAAAATTCGAATACACGTGGAAATTCCGACTCACTTTAACTTGAATCGACGATTAAACTATCAGATTCAATTTGAAATCGACTTATTACTCATTTCGAAGAACTTTTTTCTTTCAAACCTAATCGACGATCTCAATGAAAATTTATGTTCATCCGTTGCCCGAATCGACGATCTTCTCAATCAATTCGACGAAGATTCTGTGAAGTTCCTGCTCAATCGTAAAAAATGGACAAAATGGACAAAAACAACAAAAGGTAAGTCGTATTTTTCGTTGTCGGGCTTTTCCCTTACACTGCAGTAAAAAATTAGGGTTTTTTGATAAAATTATGGATCCTCCAAATTAGGGTTTTTGACGAATTTAGGGATGCCTCCAATTAGGGTTTCTTAAAAAAATTAGCGACTCTGCAGTATGTTTTAAATTAGGGAATATCAAAATCGTGCTTAAATTAGGGTAAAATTTTTAGGGATTATCCAATTTAGGGTTTCTTAAAAAAATTAGGGATTATCCAATTTAGGGTTTTTTATAAAAATTAGGGATTATCCAATTTAGGGTTTCTAATTTAGGGTTCTTTAAAAATTTTAGGGATTATCAAATTTAGGGTTTAAGATAGGGTTTTTTGAAATTTTAGGGATTCTTCAAATTTAAAAGTTTTGGGAATTGAGTTGATATGTGGGTCAACTTTTGATTTGATTTTTATTTTTTTGTTAATTTCTTCTGCAGGGACACTTTGTCATTATTAGTTAACCACAGTGGTAAACTTGTAATGATAGAAGGTAATGTAGACTACGTAGAAGGTGATTTTGAAACAGTTTATAGTCTCGATATGGATAGATTTGGTTACTTTGATTTGGTAGAGCTCATGCAAAAACTTAGGTGTAGCACGTGGAAAAACATATATTACAGAATTCCCCAAGTGTTTGGTAAAGAAGCTTTGAGGGTTGTGCTTGATGATGTAGGTGTGATGGAGCTGTATAATCATGCTACAAAACATAATACCATGATTGAGGTTTATGTGGATCAGGGAAATGAATTCCAGTGTACGGAGGCTCAGAGTGTTGTTGATGAAAAGAATGGTGAGGGTACAAGGGCATCAGAGATACATGATGAGGTTGGTGAAAAAACCATTGAGGGTAGAGGTGCAGCATCAGAGGTACATGATGAGGTTGGTGAAAAAATCACTGATGGTAGAGGTGCTGCATCAGAGGTACATGATGAGATTGGTGAACAAAAAAATAAGGGCAAATGGGCAGCATCAGAGGTAGTTGATGAAGATGATGAACTTGAGTACTTCATTGATAATTACATTCCAGATGAAGAAGGTGCATGTGAAGA
Source organism: Striga hermonthica (assembly GCA_902706635.1). NCBI lineage: Eukaryota > Viridiplantae > Streptophyta > Magnoliopsida > Lamiales > Orobanchaceae > Striga > Striga hermonthica. The sequence goes on along the minus strand of CACSLK010024742.1, from coordinate 6,700,189 downwards.
AGGTGCCTGTGAAGGAGGTGCAGATGAAGAAGCTGCAAATGAAGAAGCTGCAGATGAAGAAAGTGAAGATGAAGACTACATGCCACAAGGTGAAAGCTCTTCTGAGGATGACCTTAGTGATAAAGACATTGTATCTGAAGATGATGAGTACATTGAAGCAAGAAAGAACATAAAAAAGTATAAGAAGACTGCACCTCATGATGATATTTCAGAGAGTGGGCTCAACAAGTTTAGAAGCAGTGGACTTCAAGGAGCACATACTGATGAAGCTGATATGGATAATTTTAGTGAATACCAGTGTGCATTTATGACTGATTCGAGCAGCAGTCAAGAGGATGAAATCACAGAGAATAGGCCAAGGAGAAAAAAAATAGAACATTGTATGATCCTGCCTGTGATCACAAAACACTTGTGTTGCAGGTAGGTATGAGGTTTGAGTCAATTATTCAGTGCAAAAAGGCAGTAAGAAAAGTTGCAATCTTGAATGGGAGAAATATTCATAATATGAAGAGCAACAAGAAACTGCTAGAGGTGAAGTGTGTGGATGGATGCCCATGGAGATTGTATGCTAGTGTAATTGCAGGTGAAGGAAGTGTTGCCATAAAGTCCATTGTTAATGATCATAGATGTCACAGGGACATTTACACAAAACAAGCAAGTGCTGATTGGATTGCAGAGGAATACATGAATACATTTAGAAAGAATCTCAACTTCAATATTAGCCAACTCAGTGATGATATTCTGAGAAACTTTGCTGTTCACCCATCAAAGTGGAAGTTGTACAGAGGTAAGTAGAAAGCCTTAGAGATGCTAAGAGGAACAGTTGTGGAACATTATGCTTCTGTCAGAAGGTATATACTAGAACTAATGAGAGTGGACAAGGAGGGTAGATTTGAGTTGCTTGTTGGTGAGGACACACAGTTTAAGAGACTTTACATTGGCTTCAGTGCACTCAAGAAAGGGTTCATTCATGGTTGTAGGCCTATCTTGGGTCTTGATGGCTGCTTTCTTAAGACATTCTTGGGGGGAGCTATGTTATGTGCAACAGCCAAAGATGGGAACAACCAGATGTACCCAGTTGCTTGGGTTGTAGTTGAGTCAGAGAATGAAGAATGTTGGACATGGTTCCTTAGTATCTTATTTAAAGATCTGGGAATTACTGATGGTTTGGGATATACACTTGTGAGTGACCAACAAAAGGTAAATATCAATTAATCGTCAATGTTATCTATAGTTTACCCCATATTTAGCTTTAAAATATAAATTACTGATGTGAACTTACATTGGCAGGGACTGATGAATGTTGTGGAAGTGCTAACTCCATATGCTGAGCACAGAAATTGTGCAAGGCATGTCTACATGAATTGAAAAAAGCAGTTCAAGGGCCAAGCACTTAAGTCCATTTTTTGGAAAATAGTATTGAGTTCTAATATGGCAGCATATAATTTGGCACTTGAGAATCTGAAAATTGAAGATCCTGATGCATATGAGGATTTTATCTCAAGAGACCCTAGAAGATTCTGCAAAGCATTCATATCTACCATGCCAAGATGTGATACGATTGAAAACAATGTAAGTGAGACTTTTAATGGCTACATTGTGAAGTTCAGAAGCAGACACATCATAGATATGCTTGAGGGTATTAGGACTGAATTAATGACAAGACAACATGGAAAGCTTTTACAAGCTAGTGGAATAACTGACTCCATATGATGCAGACCCTAGTAAGATATTGTCCGCTTTGGGCTACTTCCGCCACCCGCACGGCTTTGTTCTTGGCTGGGCTTCAATACACACCCACCAAAACACGTCTTACTAGTGAAGGTATCCACATCCTCATATAAGGCCTGCTTCGTTTCCTTTCAAACGCGATGTGAGATGCGCTGCATCATCCACCCCCCCTTGTGGGCCCAGCGGTCACCGCTGGCACATGGGCTGGCTCTGATACCAACTGATGTAGGGAATGCATAAACGAATGGGAAAGATACGAGTAAACGAGATACTCTCTCGTAAAACACGCAAAACTTTCAGTATCTTATTTCATATTCAAAATCAACTGAATAAAACAATAGATGAGGAGTCCTTTAAATAAGGCTCATAACCCTATTCCTAACTTGTCCAACAAGACAAGATCTCTTATAATAATATTAGATTTCTAACTTATTCTCTAAGATACCTAATAATAACAATAATAATAATAATAATAATAATAATAATAATAATAATAATAATAATAATAATCTACACCATTCTCCCCCGGTTCGGAAGGCTTCGCCCTCGAAGCCGATGCGCATCCGTGGCCGGTGTATGGTGTCGAACCCATGATAGTAAACCCCTGCCGTTTCCCCCGATCGAACAAGAAGGTCGAATACCTTGCCCCCTTGAAATTCATATAAAGGCATATATGCGGCAGTCACACACAGAATACTGAAGTCACCGTGGGGACCAAACAACAACATTTGTTTGCCAGGTCGCAACAAATTCTCATGGGAGAAAAGCTCGGGCCTGCGCAATAGAAGAACTATTTCTTCCAACAGCTGAATTTTGAAACTCGAAACATGATGGTAATCCTCTAGCCCTGGAGGTTCCTCAACGAAAATCGGCGGATCGTCGTAGAGATCGTCCACTTTGTCGGGAAGACGATCCTCCACCTCTTCGGGTCCTTCATCAAACACAGGCGGACCATCGTACAATGACCCGTCAACTTGGTCTTCATCGAATTCAGAGATGTCAACGCGAAACAGGCCCTCCCACGGACCAAATTCACGATCAAGTCCCCAATCGTGTCGGGCACGATATCCGCCAGCGAAGGCGGATATTATATGACAACTTGAATTTTTATATGACAAAAATACTTTATATATAATTTTAAAAATTTTTAAAGTTAATTTTTCGGTTCAACAACTGACCCGGTGACATGACGGTTGAACCGGTGACCCGATTACGGGCCGATTACTGGGCCGAATTAAAAAAAAACAACAACATTTAGATAGATTTGCTATCACACCCTCCCCCAATCTCTCTGTGTTGGTATTTCCTCACTGTCACTGAATAGTTTTCTGAATAAGCTTACCTAGGGAGGTTCTCACACTCCGCCCAAGTTGTAGTTCAAGAAGAATCTATGCTGATACATGCGAATTGGAAATTAGGGTTTTTTTGGGGCTGCCACAACACACATCTACAATGGGTGAAGCTACTACCAATCCTGATCCCTCTCACCTGTTAAGCCGTTTGGAGGATATTTTGGAATCTGACCCTATAATGTGAGTTATTAGTTACAGTTACTGATCATTATCTTTCCTGTAATCTTTATCAGTACTCAAGCAAGTTCTATGAATGATATCTCATTTTTGTTTTGTTGCCACAAGCAGAGCAAACACCTTTGAAATCAGTGTATTAATGGGTTTGTGCAGTGTAATATCCATTATTTCTTTGTGTGTTGTAGACTTGTAATATTCTTTAAATTTTTAATTTAATTTTAGATACTGTTGTTCATACCCTATGTCCATTGCATTGCATATGGAGCTGGAAGAGTCATTGTGGACAATTCTCCTGGCATAGTACTAATAATGGACTACTAATAATGGACTAGATCAAAATGGCTCAATTAAATTCTAGTGCTTCTTCTATTAGTGAAGTTTCTAGAAAAAAATATATTAAACGACGCAACGCACCTTGGGTCGCTATGGAAACAACCTCCTTGTATAATTACAAGGGTAAGGTCTGCGTACAACTGATCTCCAGACCCCAACTTGTTGGGAATATACTGGGTATATTGATGTTGATGTTGATGTACTGTTGTTCATACCCTATGATGCTATATGATGCTACTGGTAACCCTTTCTTCACTTTTATATTGCACCCAGTGATGAAGTGGGGTTTATTCATCCAAATCAGTTCACCGCATTCACTGAAGAGGTTTGTAGTAAATCTTCCTCGGCCTCTGGAACTAAGCTTCAACTAGAAGATGGTAGTTATGATAATTTTTTTTGTCATCACGGACACAAGCTTGGCATCAGTATCTTTGTTCTAGTTCCTCTCTATCGTGTGGCTAAAGATGCATTTATGGATGCTTATGACCAATATGTAATCTCATGCGAGTCTCGAGCAAAAACAGTTGATGAACTAGATGGAAATGCATTGTTCCTGGACATTGTGGAAAAGGAAGTTATGAAACATAGCAAGGCACTTCTTCTATTGAGCAGTGATTTTGGAACTGCTTGGAACTCCAGGTAGCTCTTTTCCTTTCTTACGTATGCTTAACTGTGTTTGTTCCAAACTTATAAATCTTTTATTCATAAAACGTTTAGTGTTGCTTAGTCACTTGAGCTAATATAATTCAAGTTTTTGCTACCAATTAATTTCAACTATTGACGCCAAAAGAAGCTTTTAATTAGTAATTACTAACTAGTCCTACGAGGGTATAAAGGAAGCGAAAAAAAAAAAAAAGGAAGAAGAAAAGAAAAAATTTAGTTCAAAGAATACCCTGATTAACAGTAAATGTAATGGTATAGTTTTGTGAAGTTATCATTTTGTGACACCTGTGTGTTTGTGATGGGACTTTTTTGTATCCACATAATTAATTGAAAGTTATGATAATAAATTACACAGTGGCTATGATGGCCTATTTGTTTGTGATGTATTATGGTTGTTTGATCATTTTGGGTGCTTCTCAGTTTTTAAATATGTTTAGTAGATGCAATAACTGGAAAAACTAAAAGTTGAACCCATTCTACACGTATTTCTTATTCGTACTCTTCCTTGGAGACTTAGTTCTTAAGAGCAGAGTTCTGATGTTGTATTTGTTTTCATTTACTTCTGATTAGGTCCGCTGGTAAGTAACGCTATACGTATGTTATCTATTGTAGGAAAGTTATTGTGTCAAAGAAGCTACTACTTCCGATGTTTATGGATGAACTACTCTTATCAGCTTTAGTTCTATCCTATTCACCAAAAAGCGAACGTGCTTGGAGCCACAGGTAGTATTTACTTGTCTATTTGTATTTTAACACTCGATTCCCTATGCCACTATAACTGTGGTTCTATTCTTTCTTGATGCATTCGGATAAGATATTGTTTACCAATTTATGTCATAGTACTACATGTATATGCTTTCTGTTACTCACTTTGCACTTATTTCCTCCTCTATTATCTCGTAGCATTTACTTGATGTGCATGTGCTAAAATTATAATGGTACAGTAACATAATCTGCTAACAACTTCTAATTGATGTCCACACCAATAGGAGATGGGTGATCAAGATGATCACTGGAAAGTGCACAAATCTACAAGAGATTCTGGACAGAGAATCGCAGTTAGTGGAAACTCTTGCTGAGGTTGGTCAAGAATTATGGCGCCTTTTATATTTAGCTTTTGGATAGTTATCTAGAGGGTTGGTTACTAAATTTACCTCGATGATTTAGCCTAATCACGAAACCAGTTTAGTTATTCTTAATAACATGAAGTATTACAAATACCCTTTTGAGTTAATTCTTTTTATCTTTTCTTTTTTGGTAACAACTCACCCTCATCAGTAGTTATGATTTTCTAAGTGCGATCATATGTCACGGCGGTATTGTCATATTTGAAAATTATTGAGATTTTTTAATCTTATTTTTAACTAAATATATAGGATATCATTTGTAACTTTACCTTATTGAAATTTATATTTAAGCATCTGCAGCCAGCAGGTTTCTATATAACATCCCTTTATTCTCATCAAGATTATTAATGAACAAACATCCTTCAAATATATAGTGAAAAAAAATTCGTAGGTGATAGGCTAAAAGATTCATGTTTATCTAAGCGTACTCTGATATGTGCTGTGCAGTTTGATGCAGATGATTTTACCGAGTTTTATTACTCTGTTATGTCACCTAAGTTAGTCAATTAGGCCTCGATTGGATATGACATAATTATATTTTCGTTTGTTCAGAGATGATTTATTTAACAGAAGATTTATTTCATTGCGATGTAAACAAAATTTAAGAAAATAACTATTTATGCTATTTTACGTTTTCTCTAATCCCATCAACATAATTTAAAATAAGAACCACTCATTGTTACATATTTTCCAGCAAAAAATATTATGTAACCTTTACATATTTCTAAGTAACATTCGATGCCAATGAAAATTATATTGTTTTATATCTTACATCAACATTAATCATTACATTTTTATCTTATATCTTCTAAGTTATTCACAATCTCACAGACATTCTAGTTCTTTCCTTACAATAACCCTTCTACTTCTCCATCTCGATTGTTTGGGCTAGACAAAATTTTCGGAAACTTTATTTGTCCCATCGTGGCATTAGTCGACTGAATAAGAAAGGGCAACTATTTTCAGCATGCTGACTTTTGACCACTTACCTCCTAAATGTGTCCCTTCACTTGGGTCCAAGAAGTTCTCTGTTGTATAAACCATTTCAATTTGTGACCTCTCTGTTTACGTCTAAATCGTCTTTATTTCACAGCGGCATTGTTCAGCTTGAACTGAAGATCAGTAAATCTTGTTTCAATTTTTCTACAGAACTCTAAAATGAATTATCGTGCTTGGAATCACCGCTGCTGGTTGGTTTCCTACATGTCAAATTCACAGGTAAGGTTATGTTAGGCCAGGGACCTGTGCTAATGTTTAGTTTCTTTGTTAGTCCAACTGTCATTCCATTTATGTTTTGTTTAAGGAGAATAGTTCATTTTTCTCTTTCTTAATTCTTTTCGTCCACCTCTTTTTCTATTTTGTCTGTCATGTTTGTGTGTGTTACAGAGGTGTATATGTTTCCTCACTTCCATATTTGGTTTGCTGAAGGATAATTTGTGCTTCAAGTCAGGTTTTACTTGAGTTGACGAGTTCAAGAGCTTGGGCTGGTCTTCACGTTGCTGATAACTCTTGCTTCTCTTACCGAGCTGTAAGTTTCGAACTTTCCATTTACTGTTTGCTTTCCATAATGGAATTACATTAATGAAAATAGGCAAAATAAATAATTGCCATGACTGTTAGGTGTTGGTTTCAAATATATTTTAGCTATCTCACTGTGTTTGTGGAGAGGGAGTGGGGGCAGGGGATATGTGGCCCTTTCATATGGTGAAATCATTTAATTCTTGTTTTGGACACATGTAGTTCAATCGCTATGAAATTTTGAAATAGGTTTACTACAGGAAACAATGTGAAATACGCAATCTCTAAATTATGTTCAAGATGTACTTTTAAAGGTGTGACTTTCTCTTGATGTTCTGAAATCTCATTCTCTTGAACTGTGAATAGAAAATAATATTGAAAATTGATATTCATCCATGCTAGTATTTTCAGTATTCCTGGTGAAACATATTGAAATGGTCTGTACAAACAGTACTAATGGCATTTTGTGGGAATGTCAGCGCTTACTACTCCATATGATAGAGAGTTTACAGCAGAACAAGGATTCTGATGGCTTGTCAGGTGCAGAATTACATAAAACATTGAAGGTTTGGCCTTATAATTGTTAAATTTATTTCGAACAATAACCATTAGCTTCTAAAGTTTGTTTACATGTATGTCATGTAATTTAGTACACTCGTTCTGGTCATGAATAAGATGCACTGTCTAGATGGTCTTGGCTGCATATTAGAGAAGTTATCTACGTTCTTTATCTACCTAAGAGCATACGTTTTCCATTTTACTTCATGCACTTCTACCTGTCTCGTGAATTTGAAAGAGCTTTTGATAGTTTAACTTGGTATTAAGTTTTTGATCGTTTACAAGTTTTAAAAGTTTTATCTTGTATAAGGAGCACTTTAGCCATCATTTAATCTTAAGTTCTCGTGGTACCTTTTTTGGATTAAGAAACTAGGAGATGTTAGTATTGGTAAATTAACCTTTTTAAGACTTAAGAGTAGCTTATACCTTTTATTTAATCTGTATACTTCAAGTTGTGCATCTTTTTATGTTACGAATTGTTTGACCTGATTTCTCTAATTATTGAGAAACGAATGCACGACAGGACGAACTCGACTGGATTGGCATGTTGATAAGGCGCTATCTGGGAAGAGAGGTAATTCAGATGTATACAATATAATACCTTGTGATTCTTATGCTTTATGGATAAATTCAAAAACTACCCTCATCAGTAGCCTCATTATACATGCACGTGCACATAAATAAAGTTTCCATTTTGTAATTGCATGCATTTAGTATATTAGGGGCTGTTGAGAGAGATAGTTTGTATACAACAACCTCAAGAGTGTATTTCATAAGTTTAAAAAATTGTTGGATCTTTTTTTGAAACAAGAATTATGCCACTGTTTTATACATAATATTCTTAGAATTCTTTTTCTTTTCCCTTTTTCTCCCTGGTATTTGTTTCAAGGCTTTATGGCTCCATCGTCGTTTTCTCTCTCTAGTATGGGTGAAACAACACTTAGCACCTGATTACGATCACAGTAATATGTTCTCCAACAGTCCCTGCGCAAGTTGCAACATTAGTGTGTTTGTGAAAGACGAGCTGATACTACTCAATTCCTGCTTAAATTTCCCCAATGAAGAAGATGATTTCGGGGATTATGCAGCACAAGCGACCCATGCTGCTACCTACGTATTGTGGCTTGCAAAGGTAGATAATTTTTGCCTAGTAATATTCCTCTTATTTAAAAACTGACGCCCTTTTTTTTTTTTAAATGGTTTGTTGCTGTTTGTTTAGCAATTGCCCATGTCTTTTGGGGTCGAGCTCCAGAAGAGTTCAGAGTATGAAGGTTGGCTCAGACCTTTGCTTGACGATATTGGAAAGAGCTGCCTTTGGGAATCTTTTGCCGCAATCCGTTGAATTATGTACGTATAATTCAGCCTTTTCATCTGACAAATCTGCTGGCAAGAATTTCCAGTTCACTTGGGTTTAATTGTTCCATGTAGAATTAGTCCTAGGTTATTTTCATCTACTTTTCTTAGCCTACTTTTCTAGTAGCTATATGACGCAGTAGAAAACGTACGGTGGGAACAATATGAATTCTCAGAAGAACTCAAGAGAGATATTTTATTTCAATCGTAAATTGAATAACAATGAATGTTCTGCCCTCTTAAATAGGCTCTCCACCCTAATTTATTTAAGGCAATAAATATCCTAACATAGGAAATAAATAAAAGGGAATAAATAAGAAGATAAATTACTAAATAACTAAATAGCTAAATACGAAGAGGATCAAACTTGTCCAAGTACGCCAATGCGATCTCGTCGCCATCAGTATAGCTTTTGGATAGGCATTTTTTGTTTTTCAGCCAATCAAACTGATCTTCATGTTGTGAAATTAAACACAACTTGCTTAAGAATTATGCAACTTTAATGCGGTCTGCTGTTTCTCGTTTTATCGAGTGCATTTCTCAAGCTCAAGTGTCTCTGAAGACCAGAAAAAGTCGACTCGATACTCTAAATGAGAATTTGAAACATCCTGATTCTAAAATACAGGTATTTATCTTCACACTCTACAACACTAAATTCTATTTGACACATTCTTCTTACATCCATCTTGTTTTTTGTGACTGTTTGGTTCTGCTTTTCTAGAATGCTGCTGATGAAGCCCTTAAACACTATATTCCTACTTATCTTGTGTCCATGGGAAAGAAGGGAGTCAATAATATATTGTCAAGATACCATGAACAGTCGACCTCGCCTTCGATTATCAATCTCCATGAGCTCGTCCAGCGACGAAATCTCCAACTTCTCGAACGTTCTCATTTTCCTAGAGCTCTTGGGCGTCTGCATATTATGGACTTTGGTGCCACAAAGTAATCATCAGAGTACTACTGTTGTACTACCATGATCCTACTGTGTGGACAGTGTTATTTTGATCGTTGTGCATTTTTTATTTTTTTTTTAATATGAACACGATAAAAAAATTCTGTTATAATAGCCTACTCCAGCAAAACACTATAATTCTTAAGTTGATGTATTTATATATTTCAAGATTTGATGCACAATTTGTATAACAAATTGATGCAAAATTAAATAAATATGACTAATTACAATCTATCTGCATAGGTTTGCATAAATTCTCTCACCATCAACTTGATGCTTCAGTGACCTTTGTGGTATTTGATATCGGGTGAACCGACCTGTCGGTTCACCTGGTTCAGCCGGACTGTTTTTTTGAGTCGAGTCGACTTGATATGGTATCCCATGTAAAAATATAGATTATAGTCTAGTGTGCGAAGAGAGAGGAACAAAGGCTATGAAACCATTGACACCTGAATATTAATTGCACAAGTTCGAGGATTGGAGAACAAAGTTTGTTAATAAAAAAAAAAATGTTTTCATCCTTCAAATTGTTGCACACAGATATTATCCTTGTAGCTAAAATTGCTGATCAATATAAGTTTGCATAAACTTATATTGCTATTATCGGTATCATCATGCAAGTAAGAGCTACATATAATAATTACTGATAGTAAATGATAGACTAATACTCATTAGATATAAAAGTCTTACAGCATACAATGATAAAATAAAAAACATAATAGTACATCCCAACACCTTATTTATAAACACACACACATTATAGCCTAAAATCAAAATACCACACAGATATTAAAGCTTTAAAGTCCCTCTGTCAGCGAGGTCCATGCATAATTTGTTGACAGAGCCATTATGGATTTCGATCCCACGCTCTCATGAGCCTCCTCCATTCGATAATGAAATACACTTAAACACATTCCCACAGTTTCTGAAAGAATCCATAATAAGCTTCCCTCCATTCCTTCTTAAAAAACAATGCAGAGAGGATAGCAGAAAGCCCGACAGCGTACCCAAATGATAGGAATACGTAAAACCAATCAATCTCTCGCTTATTGCTTTTTCGGCCTTGAATCTGCAGCTGTGTCTGAGAAGGGACATTAACATCATTTTTGCAAGAAATCCTTAGTGGAAGGCCACAAAGATTGTTGCCGATGAAGCTCGACTCGTTGAAGCTCCCAATCTGGGTGCTTTGTGGGATTGTCCCTGTCAAGTGGTTATACGACAGATTCAAGTAGTTGAGAGAAGTCATGATTGACATGCTACCTGGAATGTTGCCGGACAGTGAGTTCATTGAAAAATCAAGAGATTCAAGTTCCTTCATGTTTCCAATGTTGTCTGGGATGGATCCTGTTAAATTATTTCTCGACAGGTTCAGTGTTCTGAGTTGTACCAGACTTGTCATCTCCCTTGGGATATCACCAGACAGGATGTTGTTTGAAAGGTCAATACTGATTACCAAAAAGAGATTGGTGACGTATGTGAGTTCTCTTCCCTTTGTCGCTATTGATGCGCTTTCCTGAATTTCTTTGAAATATGCAGAAGATCCGAGATCCAAACTTATA
>CACSLK010024742.1:6672020-6685455 GCA_902706635.1 Striga hermonthica | reverse complement strand
ATATAAAGAATTACCATTTTTAAAAAATAACAATTCAATTTTTGGTCAAACCTTGTCTGCATTAATTGCTTTTCATTAATGGCAATTTTTCTTTATTTTTTTTAGCAAAAACGGACAATCATTAATTGATGTTTTTAAAATGTGGAAGTTGTTGCTTTATTTTTGTATTGAAAATCAGACTTTATTATAGGAATTTGTTCAATTACCCAATGAATTTGTTGTGATATAATTATTTTTTACGAAAACATTTTTTTCTTAACAGAAAATATGGCATTTCAATGAGATTTTTTTTTTCCAGTTCACGTGTTTCCCTTAAATATGAAAAAACAAAATCATGAAATAATAAATAACATTTGTTTAAAACACCAATTTTGGATATATAAAATAAACAATATCAAATGCAATAAATGTGATACGTAACAAATAGAATACAAATCAATTTTATACATATCATGTCACCATACTAATCACGATTGGTACTAATCAATCTATACATATCATGTCATCCAATGAAATCTTTCATATCTATATCTATATCTATATAAAGAGATAAATATTTACAAAAAATAGTAACAAAAAAAGTCAACCAACATTTATTGCATTCTATTTTTGGTAGTTTTGAATTTTTTAAAATTATTTCCAAAAAAACAATAAGTTATATATGTACCCTAAATTCATAGGTTTTGTGGATTTAATTTAGGTAAATTTCGACTGATGCATAAAAATTTTCAAAACTCAAAATTCTCTCATTTTTTATAAAAATAAATTGATTACCATAAAATTGAGAATTTTAAATTAGGCAAAACAATATCACATATATATTTTTCATATTGCAACAGATTATTTGTTTATTAAAAAAAAATAGATTTCATAAAAATCGAGTTAATTTAGGTAAAATTCGGCACGACAATTTTGTAAAATTCAAAATTCTCTCATTTTTTATAAAAAAAAAAATATTTACAATAAAATCAGAAATTTCAAATTAGGCAAATACTATAACATGTATCTTTACCTAATTACAACAGATAATGTTTATTAAAATAAATTAATCGGATTCCATAGAAATCAGACCCAATTTCAAATTGCAAATAAAATTTAATTATCTCTTATCATTTGGCTACTAATTTCTTTATTTTGGATTTTTTTGTAAACATAAAACAGAGTGAGATAATAATTTGAAATTCAAAATAAAGTCGGATTTTGGAACATGCTAAAAAAATTGGGTTTTTGTTTAATCATCTAGAATACAAATTTGAAATGGATTGCATACACTTTCACAATTTTTCTCTTCCTTAAATTAAACAATTTAAAATTTTAAAATAACAAAGATATAGATGATCAAGAAAGATGTTTTACAATATCCATTATATTTAGTTATGCATTCTTCATAAAACCAGTGTAAATCATATATATATATATATATATATATATATATATATATATACTGCTAAATAATTTAATTTATTTATATATGCCTATCTAGAATCCTGATATAATTTTGTAGCGATAGACGATGTATCAAAAGACCAAACAAATAATGTTGTGTGCAAAAATGTGTTTAATAATATACAAGTTACATTTTCTTTTATTCCAATACATGTATTTTATATGCTTACAATTATCCAATCATCCAGATCTAAACTCTTATCTTAATAAAACTAAACCGTGCATCGCACGGGTACCGCACTAGTTATATATCGAAAGATGAATTAATTATTTTTACTTTATGCATATTAATAAAAAATGCCTCTCCTTTTAGTCAAGTATATGTTATAACCTCTCGCATCGAGCACGACTTCAAGGAGAGGAAAGACCCAAAGATTAATTAATTTTACTCTATGCATATTAATAAAAAAATATACATAGTAATTTTAAAGAATTAAGATTACTTGATTGATTGTGCAATTTAAAGAATATTTTTGAAGTTCAGTATTTTTTTTAGAAGTCATAAATATATAGACCGAAATTTTAAAACTTTCGTTATATTTTAAATTGGGATTTAATAAACGTAGATACCAAGATTTTAATGTTGTTCGTTGTTTCTAAGAAAATAAAAATAAAAATAAAAAAAAACATTCACGCTTAATAGATCTTAGCCGGATTTTTTAAATAACTAGGAAAATGCACGTGCTACACACGTGATATTTTTTTTAACTTAATTTTAGTATTAGGTTTATATTTAATAGTATAACATAATTTTCTTTCAATTAGTTTAACAAATAATGGTGTATTTTATTGAATAATGAAATATAGTATTTAATATTATTAACTGAACTCTATAATAAATAAAATTAAATAGAAAAACATTGGGTTGAAAACACGAAATAAAATTAATATTTTTTTAGTGAAAATGTAATGCTAAAGAAATGTATATCGTCTTTGATTTTGTTATATAATGATATCTTAATTGTTCTTAAAATAACAATCACTATTATTCTCATCATAATATAGTTTTCTAATGTCATCCTTTTGCGTCATACTCTTTGAAAAATGACTTAAATTTGCTGTATTATAATTTATAATGATTATTTTTTATTCATTGTCGATTGGCAACTAACAAACTATGTCTGAATAATTCATTCTCAGTTATTTTGATTACAGTGGTTGCAAGTTACAAGTATAATATTTCATAATACTTAGATATATATAATTATATATTCCCTAGTCATAATAACATAGAAGTACATAAATATTTGAAAATGTCTTTAAAGTCATAATTATTTCAAAAATAAAATTTACTTGAAAAAGCTTTGGAAAAATAACATCTTTATTATTAAAGATACCCATCTATCTTTATATCTTTTCTATCATAATTTATTGTTGCATCTCCTAACATTGTCATACATCCATTATCTTCGTTCCGGATTTTCAAGACTATAACGCCCACTTCTCATAATAAGAAAAGACTAATATTTTCCAGAAAATTTAAAACTTTTTCTATAACATGAAAAATTCTATTTTTTTTTTTCTGGGTCGTTACTTATAAAACTCTTTTTTTTTTTTGAAAACTCTAACTCTTTTCTTTATCCTTCTTTTCTCTTAACTCTCAAGCTGACCGGAGACATGCAATAAACTCACAAATGCATTAAGTCTTAAAATATTAAATTTTCGTTATCCTCAAATCAAACAGGCAATCATCTCATAAATCCAATGTCTCGACATGGAAAAATAATACTGAAAAAGGACTGCAATGTTAGAAATAAATAACCGAATAAACAATAAACTGACACCGCTCTGCCTCCAATGCCGCCTATCCAACTACTTAACCTGAAAGGTTGGTTTTGGGGGGTGAGCATAATAATAATCAACGGGGTCACCTGGAGTCTATATACTACGAACATTCAAATTAAACAACAGATACCATAGTAAGCAGATATAATACACAAACAACGGTTTCAAATAAAGTTCTAGCAATCAAAGCAGTACTAAGGTGCAATTGAAGTTCTAGTAACCATCAGAGTATTTCCCCTTAGGTGCACTGGTTGTCTACTTAGCCCTTCGGAGTTCTGATCTGGGAACAACTATAAAAATAGATGTTCATATCGTACGTGATCTACCGTCCGTTATATAACTGAAAATTGAAATCTGGAAACACATAATTCATGCAAATAACGACAAACAAAAATATCACAAAGTTTAATCAGAATGATATACTAGATAGACTTTCTTACCTGGATACTCTGGATCTGGTACTGAGATGAGTTGTCGCTTACGTGGAAACTCGAGGAATCGACTCCTCGAAATCTACATGAGTTAAGTGATACTCGGATAAATAACTAATTCTGACTCGGTAATTAAATTTACCAATTGAAGAATTTTCTACTTTAAGGTTCATGACTTATAGACTTTCTGCCAGGGGCGGTTCCAAGGGGAGGCAACCTAGGCATGGGCCTAGGGCCTCTATTTTATTTGTGGCCTCATAATTATTTTTTAATATTATGTATTTGTGTTGAGTTTTTGTCTATCTACACAAATAAGGCTCATTATTTTTTTAATATTATGTATTTGTATTGAATTTTGTCTATTTACACAATATTTACACAAATGAAAGGGTTAATGAGTAAATTTGGACTTGAGCCATTACACAAATGAAGGAGCTAATGACAAAATATGTAGTTTGTGTGGAAAATTTAGGCCCTAGATATTTCATTTGTTTTCGTATGATGTACTGTTGTAAATATTTTTAACCGGAGTAGAATCGAAAAATTCAACACCGGGTCGTACTCAAGGAAGGTTAGCCGGAATAAACTGCACGACTATTCGATCACACAAAAAGAAAGGAACAAAATCTAACACTCTAACTCAAATCGTTGGTTTCTTTTTAATTATCAACTACAAATTCTCAAATAAATAAATGAAAACAAACGAACTATCAAATCCAAACGAGATTGAAATAAGGTTGGGGAAGTTGAGGAATCGGAGATACTCGCATATGGTTCTCAATAACTATTTAATGCTTATCCACTCGGTTAAGAGATTTAATAACTTACTTGCTTAGAAATTTGTTCTCAATAACTGTTCGTAACAAGGAAACAAACACAAGCAATTCATTATCAGAACAATCAACACATAGGCAATACATTGACGAACAAGCCTATTCTAAACGAGCCACGTTCAACCAATTTCTCCCCTTTCGGTTCTACAAATTGATTAATTAGATTAGAATGGTGATCAAGCATCTAACCCTAGATTTAGGACAACTCGAATAGATTGAATGGTAAGCAAACATACATGAATCACGAACGAACCAATACGAATATCTCCTATCCCCAACAAAAGATTTAGCTACTCATAGTAATTTGAACATAAGAACTCACAACAATCCAAGCACAAAACACCATAATTAAATGAGAAAAGATGCTTACGATTGATAAGAAAACCAATGTTGAAAACGAGAGCAATCCAAATCCGAAAGCTAAATCCGAAAACGAAATCTTGAGATTATTCACCTTCAAGATTACATCTAAAACCAAGAGAAGAAAATTCAAAAGAAAAGATGTGTTTTCTCCAGAGAGCGTTTTAAAAGTAACAGAGTACAGAATGAATCTCTTCAACCCTATCGCCCCCGCATAAAATAGTCGATCTGGTATTAAAGTAACGCACCGCGCCGCGAATAGCGATCACGGCGCGACGAGGTACTGCTTCGCGGCGCGGCAGGGGTGGCACGGCGCGGAGGAGAGCGGCTCCGCGGCGCGAGGGAGTGATCACGGCGCGAAGGAGAGCGGCTCCGCGGCGCGAGGGAGTGATCACGGCGCGACAGGGCCCTGCTCCGCGGCGCGAAGGATGGCACGGCGCGGCACTGGAATCGAACTCTCTGAAATTGTCGTCGCGGCGCGGAGGTCTCGGGACAGGGTTGTGACGCGGCGCGACGAGTGTCGCGGCGCGGGAAAGGTCGCGAAAGCTGGCACTTGTTACTGAAATTCCGTCCGAAATTCCGCTTAATGCTCGGTTGCTCAAATAGCTCCACATGTGAGATAAAACGCCTGATTTGCACACCACCTAAGATAGAAGGTCAACACCCGAAAAAAACGAGCAAAAAGAGAAGAAAATATCGAAAACGATAAATGAACGACTAACAAGCGAAAAGAACGACAGAAGGACCAAACTGACTAATAAAAACCTAAACTCGGGGGAAAAACACTAACAAATAAACAAAGAAAAAGATAACAAAAATGGGACAAACATGTACGTTTAGAACAAGTTGTGTGAAAATAAATATTCTTTGTAGTGATATGATTTTTATTTTCTTCTTTGTTATCCTCGTGATTGGTTGATTGTAATTTATTAAAGATCTTTGTAGCCCGGGGGTAATTTATCAATTCCAAGGTCAAGAAAAACTAGAAAAATCTTTTTTTTTTTCAAATATTTATTTATTTATTTAATAGTCTCGTTAAAATTTATGATTCTATCTGCAAATAGCCCTAATTATCACATAAGTTCAAATCGAGAAAATTCGAAAAGAAAAAACTTGCCTAGGGCCGCCGAATTTCTGGAGACGACCCTTCTTTCTGCTCGATCTTAGATGTTGGAACTCTCGACTCGAACTTTATAAAAGTTCTCGAAATTCATACTTTAAAAATCTGTAATTAGCCTCGCCTCGAAAATCATTTACGAGCACGGGATAAATTATAAAAATGCTAAACATAGCTCGAGATGCACAGAACTGCTCAAAATAAAATAAAACTGTGTTTGAGCTTGCCTCTAGTCCGGTTCTGACTCGGCCGGTACAGTCCAGTAACTAGTCGATGGCTCGGGTCAGACCGCGGTTGACACCAGACGCGCGACTGCTGCGTTCTGGTGCTGCGGCTGGCCTCAGCCTCGCTCTCGGTCGACTATTGGTAGCTCACATGCTTTTTGGCACGGCCACTGGCTGTTTGGACTGATACTGGCCGCAAGGGTGCATCACATAGGCTCTGTAGGTCATCGGGGCGTCCCCTGACAACTTTCTCGACCAAACGACACGTCTTTCAACCAATATAAAATAATACATTTTGAGGAGTCCAAATATCCGGTTTTAAACAATAAATAAAGGCAATTTATCAAAAATCTCATTGTAACAAAATATTTCTAAGGCTTTGAACTCTAAATTTTTAAAACATGACTCAAGGCATTTAAAACTCTCTTTTACTGGGTAGTAATCACCTCATAACAATATTCTAAACCTCAACGAAGTTTACCAAAAATTGAAACATTCTAAACACCTGTTTTTTAAAACAAAAGAGGGTCGCTTTAAGCGATTAAAACCCGATTTTCTCAACAACTTCAAAGCACTATAAAAACTTGCATCCGTATTCTCGAAATAGAGGAAAATCAAGGTTAGAGAGAGAGAGAGATTTTCTTCTCACATGGAACCCTTCACGGCGCCTTGCTTAATCCGAGCCCGCAATCCGTTTTTCAATTGTTTTCACCACTTGCATCCATATTCTCGAAATAATTCCCACTTTTCCGAATCTATTAAGCTAAAATCCAGCCACTACGAGTTGACTTTCAGCTTCCAAGTGTCATTTCTTTAGCCACTTGATTTCCCACAATGATATTCACGGGTTTGATTTCCGCCAATGATTTGTGGATTATTGATGCTAATTAATTGATTCCATTCAACTCCGAATGCTTTCCTTGCAATTAAAATCAAACTTGAGTGATTATCATCGGTTATCTAACCCCTCATCAGTAGTTCTTCCGTGGTTACAACACGACAACATTGGCGTGTCTTACTTACGGAACATCCCTATCTGATGGTCCTAGGTTTTTGCCTCCTATTTTGTAAAAAAAAAAAAAAATCAAACTTGAGTGAAATCAGAGTTGCGCGTCAATTTGAGTTCGCTGATACAGTAAACTCGAGCTGCAAGATTCCGTCAAAATGCCTAGGTCCAAGAATAGAACAAAATTTCGACGCCTGCTGCTCGATAACTCATATGAACGAGAAGACCCAGATGCTATTCATGAGATTGAAGAAGAACTGAACCAGCCTGAAATGAACAAACCACTTGCAGGGCCTTCCAGCGAAACAAGCTCCATTAATGACGCTTGTAATGAGACTAAAATGAAGGTTAATGATGATGTTAATGTGGCTAATGATGAGATTATTGTGGGATTAGCTGCTGCGAAACATGGGGACAAGGTGAAAAACAAGTTCAAGCCACAAACATGCCTACGACAAATGCCCACAACGTGCTCGACGAAACGTCCCAAAGAAAATCTGCTTCTTTGGAGAGACCAAATCCAGAGATTACGGTGGGGAACACGGAAAAAGGAAACGTAAACCGACCCAAACGTCCATTAAATGAGTTATTTGCTAATAATCGTAAGCCTTCCAACGGACTCGAGCTCAAATACACCAAAGCATCGGAGGGCAAAGTCCGGTTGGAAAAGGAAGATATAGGTGATGTCTAAATGACTTGGGGATATTGCCTTGTGGTCTATTTCACCCATAGACTCCCCAGAAAGGAGGCATTGTTGAAAATATGCAACTCTTGGAAAGTCAAATATGAATATATCCCCGACATCATAATGTTCAAATTCACAACGAAGGAGGATCGAGATAGTGTGCTTGAAAGGGGCCCGTACACCATTTACAGGAGAAGCCTAATTCTAAAGGCCCTCCCCGAATGGTTCCGGTTCGCAGATGATGACGCCAATATTGTGCCCGTTTGGGTGAAGCTTCCTTATCTACCCCTTTAATGTTGGAACGCAAATGCCATAGAGAAAATTGCCTCCAATATCGGAAAGCCCATCTCAACCGATAAACTACCGAATCTAAGGAGAGGTTTAACTTTGCACGGGTGCTTGTTGAGATAGATGTTTCCGAGGAACTGAAACATGGCGTTGAAGTGGAAACCTACGACGGAGAGTGCTTCTTTCAAGATGTGTGTCCGAATATGTCCCGCCCCTTTTTCTATAGTTGCAACCAAATTGGGCACACCTCGAAAAAGTGCCACATATATCCGGAAGAGCCAAAGGTGAAAAAGTCCAATGCCCAAGCCGAGAAACCCAAACCATCCCGAGACAAAGACACTTCAAAAGCACCTATGGAGACAAACCATGCCACTACCAAGGAGATGGAGGCAATAGCACCTAAGGAGACAAACCATACCGCTACCAAGGAGATGAAGACAATAACACCTAAGGAGACAAAAGCACGGTTGTACCTTCCTCAGTTTTCCCCAAATTCCCCATCACCAAAATCAGAGCAAGGTTTTCCTCGTCAATCGGCCGCCGCTCGGCGCGACTTTAACCTCTGTTTGCCGGTAATTCATCTCCGCAAGTTAAAATTTTTACCCGTATTGTGTCCCCTCGACCATTGGACCTGCGGTGCTCCTACCATCCGGCTTTTGGACCGCCGCCGTCGGCTTCACAAGTCGAGTGCGTCGACCCTGATGGTAAGGTCCCTGAAACTTTGATCTTTTTTGTTTTCATTAGTATTCAATTTTAGGTTTTCCGCATTGTTTTTAGGATATAGAGAAATGTACATGTTCGGGGGAAATATGTTGCAGAAATGAGGACAAAAATGCTTAATAATTGAACCTAAACGACGCAGTTTCTTTTTTAACAATGTGACGTCGTTTTGAAGCCAGTAGCGGCTTTTTCCATTAAGGGTGCCACGTGTCAAAAGCACATCCCCCAAACTCCTGCTTATTAATATAGAGAGGGAAGAGAATAAATAAATGAGTTGCAGTGAGAATGAGTGTTAAGCGAAAGAAATAAGAATGGATCTCATCCACTAAATATTTTAGATAAGACGGATGCCACATATCCATCAACTTATTAATATGAGGGCATTTTAGGCATTTACAATTTCAAAGAAAATAGGGCATAAGATCAAAAAAATACTTCATTAACGGATTGATTTTAACTATAAGCTCTTCTGATCCAATTTCAAGGCCCATGCCCCGAATATGCCATGGACACTCGAGATCCCCTAGCTAATGGTGAAATTCCACCTCTTGAGGCAGTAAGGCGGCAATCTAGGGTTTCAATTCAATTTTTTTGTTCTGGGGACAAATTCGTTGGGGCACTTTTAGGATTTACCTTGTTGTGTTCATCCTGGTGGGGAAGACCTTGGGCATTGATCATGAATGTCGCCAGCGTAGTCAAGCATTGGTTGTTGATTGACTTCTTGTGGTCAGCGATCAAGTACATGGCGATGCCGGTGAACTTGCTTGGGTATGAGTTGACCTTCTTGGGCTAAAGGAGGCGCGAAGTAGATCTCAGTCGTTGATGAAGGAGATGACACCGACAAGGATGATCCAAAGTGTCTGTCTCGGGCTCCTACCGGATGAGTGAACTTGAGCTTCGACTGCTGCATATGAGACGCATTAGGGATCAATTTGAGAATGGGTTAGGGTTCGGGCGGGAGACGCTAATGGCGCCGACAATTGTGAAGCTTTATTGTTCAACCTATTTCAGTACAAATTATATCAACAAGATATGATAAAATGGAGTTTGAGGTATAATTGTTGTTCATTTTTTTTATATTTATTTTGAGTACGAGTTGAACTTAATGTTCTATTCAAGTTAGTTTGTTAATTGTGGGCTTAATCTATAGTGTTGTGGTATGAATTGAAGGTTGTCAACATTGTAGTTGTAGCACGTTGGTTCATATCTTCAGTGCCATTTGATTTTGTGTTTGTTGAGAACTTGTTCGCGCAATTTTAAAACGTTCATACTTAGTGTAATAAAATATATCAAGGCCTCGGACGGCTCACGCTCGGTCTCAGCGTCGAATGGCGTGAACTCCTCGAAGACTACTCGTGAATGGAGAAAGATGAGGGTTGTTTGATGCTCGCGAGAGGATGACGTCGACTTCATAGGGCTGATCACGGAATGTCTTGGTTGGTGCGGCGCATGGAGACACCTTGTAAACGGTTCATCCTCTAGTTTGGAATGGGTTTTTTGTTCAAGGGAAAAACCAGATATTTGCTTTGGTCTTCCACCGGTCTGACTGAAAGGGTTGGGAAATCTGGTCAAAGCGGGGAGTGGAGTCAGAGGCAAGGGTGAGAGAGGTCTTTCTTGTTGTCGTTGTCGTCTTTCTTGCTTCCACGGGTCCTATATCTTATCTTAGGCGCGACGATAATTGCCCTTGTCTTGTTCGATTTCCAGTCTAATATCAGGGGAAGAAGCAAATCGTTGAGGTCCATCTTTTCTCGGACCAGGTCGCGCCACTGGCATGCTGGGTATCTGTTCGTAATGCTAGGTTTATAACTACTAGCAGCCTAATAAAGCTCCCTTTTCTTCCCCAACTTTAACAACAACAACATTTTTAACTTTCTTAAATGGTTTACCTATTTTTAAACCAACTTCGGTACTCAACCAATTTAGGGTTTCTTTACTTGAACCCATATATTTAGTTCTTTGAACCCAACATGATTAACAGTGAGCCTTTCTTCCCAATCAAAGAGGATGAGGTATTGGTTTTCATAAACCCAGTTGATCCCAACAGATACCTTTTTGTTATCCTCATGGTTTCGAAAAGTAAAAAAAAAAACATTGTGGCTCAGTTCCCTTACCTCAACTTGCTGTTTGATTTTCCAAATTGCACCCATTGTTGGCATAATTCCTAGCAAACTTGCTCTCCTATCCCCAACCACTTTGCCAAATAAACTTCTCTTGCACTCCTCGACACTAGCACGTATGTCCTCACCATCCAGTTCAATTACTCCAGTTTGCAAACCCGATAATTTGATCCATTGCAACTTATCCCCTAATTCGTCTGCCACCCCATCTAAAGTAGTGCCATTCATCGATTTGAGAACTAAACAACACGCAGCAAAAACCCTAGAGCCTAAAAAAACTTTTGGTTTACATAAAAAAATAAAAATGGACATAGATAAGATAGAAAGCGAAGAACTAACGAGGAAACAAGAAGCTCTAAATGTTTCCTAATCCTAGATTGAAAAGCCCATATTTTAGCGCCTCCATAAGTCTCTAATGTAGCTCGTAAGTCCCAACTTCTCTTGCCATGTATGTTGGCCGATTTTTTGAGCCCTAATGCTCCACCAATATCGAGTTGGGAGTTAGGGAGTTTCATTTAATCGCGCCACCAATATTATTCGAAGTAGGAGTAAGATCATACATTAGAAAATCTTAGGTCCAATATATTTCGAGCATCCCGATGAACATATATTGATATTTGAAATATTCCGGCGAATCAAGAAGCCGTCAGAAACCACTACTGTGAAACACCACCGACGATTGCACCCTGAGGCATGCAACCACACGCGACGACCGACGATCGACGACGTGAGCCAGTCGCACGAGTCATTATCCGCAGCCGCACGTTACGAGGCGACCGAGTAATTCACTAGTGAGTCAGCGTACGCCCCGCTCCCTCTTCGTGTGCCATCCTCGCCCGTGAAGATCGCGAGCTACGCCTCGCCAGCTCCCAGGCGAACTTGTCGCGTACGGCTCGAAGACTTCGAACATCAACAGCACGTGCGACACCTGTACGCAGCCTTTGCGCGCACGCTAGCTACCAGCGCCCGACGTGCTAAGTAGCTTGCGGCCTTGCGCGCGCCAGACACGCGACTTAGCAATCTCGCTTGCACAGCCTCGACTCGCACCAAACACCGTAAGACAACGCTGCAGCTCGACGCGCACGCCATCGACCTTGCAGCGCCCGAAGCGCAAGCACCGGACCGCGCCCGACGCGCATCAACTTCCGGTGACCCGTGATTAACCGAGAAGGTCAAGTCCGGTTGCCTAATTTTGCTTTTACTAGGTCGATGTAAATGAGAAGATTCTGTAGGATCCTATCCCAATTTTGCTTTTACTAGGTCGATGTAATTGAGATGCAATGAAGAAAAAACCAAGTATCTTCTTGGGCTTTCTGAGAATATCCGCAGACTATATGAATTTGCATTTCATCCAATAAAATTCATCTTTTTCTTATTAATGTCTTTGTTATTTGATCAAATAACTTTTCGTTAGATAGGAACAAAGAGACTGCATTATTCGTATATAAACGCAGTGGACTTGGCTAACAATTAGACACATATAAACGAGAAGCCTAATTTAATACCTCTTTAGATCAGTGTTTTAAAACGCGTATAGCGTGTAGCGTTTTGATCTTTATACTGCGTAGCATAAATAGTGTTGCGTGTTGCGTAAGCTATTCGGGTATTTTTTTTATAGAGATATTACGAATATATTTGCATATAATAAAATTGGATGGTTGATTACAAAAATTATTATATTATTTGAGTGACTTAAAAAATAACATCTAATGATTATTTTTCACAAATGTTTAATGTACATATCATCATAATATAAATATTTAAATTATAAGTTGAATATACTAAAAATTAAAAACAAACAACGAACATATAACGAGGCAAGTCATAGTATAATTAAGTATATGCATTTTAATTATTATTGTTTTATTTAACTACAACTTAATTCTAACCAAATATGAATTTTTTATTCTCTACTTAAATGTCAAATATCAAAAAGTAAAATAATATAACAAAAATGCATCGATAAATATTGCACTATTCAACTTAGGGCTTTGCATTTTTAAACTTTTAATTTGAAATCATTATCCAAATTTTTAGGTTTTAGTTGTATTTGTAAATGACTCTATTTAAATGTCAAATATCAAAAAATAAAATGATATAACAAAATTGCATCGATAAATATTGCACTATTCAACTTAGGGCTTTGCATTTTTAACATTTTAATTTGAAATCATTATCTAAATTTTTAGGCTTTAGTTGTCATTTGTAAATATGACTCAGATCCCTAAAAAATAAGAGTTTTTTAATATTTTATTGTTCAAATATCGTTGTAGAAATATAGCGCAATGTAACATAAAATAACATGAAATAGCACAAAATAACATAAGAAAACGTGTTATTTCAACATTTCGCGTAACTAATTGGAAAAAACTCTAAATAAATAAGACTACGTCGCGTTTTTTCAAAAAAAAAAAAAAAAATCA
>CACSLK010024742.1:6639906-6650379 GCA_902706635.1 Striga hermonthica | reverse complement strand
GGGGGGAGCATAATAATAATCAACGGGCTCACCTGGAGTCTATATAGTACGAATATTCGAATTAAACAAAAGATACCGTAGTAAGAAGATATAATACACAAACAATGGTTTCAAATAAAGTTCTAGCAATCAAAGCAGTACTAAGGTGCAATTGAAGTTCTAGCAACCATCGGAGTATTGCCCCTCAGGTGCACTAGTTGTCTACTTAGCCCTTCGGAGTACTGCTCCTCGGGATACTAGCTATCATGCGACATATCTGATCTGAGAACAACTATAAATATAGATGTTCATATCGTACGTGATCAACCGTCCGGTATATAACTGAAAATTGAAATCTGGAAACACATAATTCATGCAAATAACGGCAAACAAAAATATCACAAAGTTTAATCAGAATGATATACTAGATAGACTTCCTTACCTGGATACTCTGGATCTGGTACTGAGATGAGTTGTGCTTATATGGAAACTCGAGGGCTCGACTCCTCGGAATCTACATGAGTTAAGCGATACTCGGATAAATAACTAATTCTGACTCGGTAATTAAATTTACCAATTGAAGGATTGTCTAGCTTAAGGTTCATGACTTATAGACTTTATGCTCTATCTTAGATGTTGGAACTCTCGACTCGGACTTTATAAAAGTTCTCGAAATTTATACTTTAAAAATCTGTAATTAGCCTCGCCTCGAAAATCATT
This sequence comes from Striga hermonthica, assembly GCA_902706635.1. NCBI lineage: Eukaryota > Viridiplantae > Streptophyta > Magnoliopsida > Lamiales > Orobanchaceae > Striga > Striga hermonthica. The sequence goes on along the minus strand of CACSLK010024742.1, from coordinate 6,649,680 downwards.
TACGAGCACATGATAAATTATAAAAATGCTAAACATAGCTCGAGATGCTCAGAACTGCTCAAAATAAAATAAAATTGTGTTTGGGCTTGCCTCTAGCCCGGTTCTGACTCGGCCGGTACAGTCCGGTAACTAGTCAGTGGCTCGGGTCAGACCGCGGTTGACACCAGACGCGCGGCTGCTGTGTTCTGGTGCTGCGGCTGGCCTCAACCTCGCTCTCGGTCGACTATTGGTAGCTCACATGCTTATTGGCACGGCCACTGGCTGTTGGGACTTGATGTAGGGAAGCGTACGAGTGGGACGATATTAATGAGATCTCAATCTCAAGAACATCAAAACACGATATAATTCATACTTTATTCATAAACAACCAAGGAAAATAAACTAGAGGAAGTCTTTTATATAAGGCCCCTAACCCTAAACATTAACTTTTCCACCAAGCCATTAAATAATAATAATAATAATAATAATAATAATAATAATAATAATAATAATAATAATAATAATAATAATAATAATCTACACCATTCTCCCCTGGTTTGGAAGACTTCGCTCTCGAAGCCGATGCACACCCGTGCCGGACGTATGGTGTCGAACCCATGGTAGTAACTCCCGTCGTTTCCCTCGGTCGAACACGAAGGTTGAATGCCTCACTCCCATGGTATCACCCCCTTGAAAGTCATGAAAACACTTATATGCAGCAGCCACACACATAATTTTGAAATCACCGTGGGAGCCAAAACACAACATCTGTTTGCAAGGTCGCAACAAATTCACGTAGGAGAAAAGCTTGAGCCTGCGCAATAGAATAACTACCAATCGAACACCAAATTCTTCCAATAGCTGAATTTTGATGCCCGAAATATGATTGAATTCCTCCGGGCCCGAAGGCTCCTTATCGAAAATCGGCAGACCGTCGTAGAGACTGTCCACTTCACCGGTAAGATGCTCCTTCACCTCCCCGGGTTCTTCATTAAACACCGGTGGACCATCGTACAATGACCCGTCAACTTACTCTTCGTCGAATTCTGGGATGTCAACGCGAAACGGGCCCTCCTATTGACCATATTCGCGATCAAGTCCCTAATCGTGTCGGGCACGATATCCGCCAGCGAAGGCTGCCTCCTCGCGCCAGCCCCTATCGCTGCGTTGATCGTCGTCTACGAAGATCGGGCCCCGTCGCCACATGTCACCGTCGCCGTATGCAGCGAAGGGGTCAGCCTCGACGTGCGGAGGCTGCCACTCGCCGAAGGGATTCACCTCTGAGATGGTATCCTCGCCGTCTTCATCGCGGACGGTGGTTGTGGAGATCTCCGGCGGGGCGCCCCACATGGACCACGGCCTCCACGTCCTCCGTGAACTCTGCCGCGAATGCCCCGGTTGCCGGCATCACGGTTCGTCTGCAAATCCTCAACCATGTTGTTGATCGTAAGACGCACTTCTTCGATCCCCGTCAAAAGATCCTCAACCCGACGATCCAATTGATTGATCTGGCGGCCGAATCACATGGCTTCTCGACCCGGATACTCAATGGTGGCATCATGCCCGTCGATGTCGTCCTTCCGCAGCGGCATCTTGAATCGTGTTGAATTCTGATACCAACTGATGTAGGGAAGCGTACGAGTGGGACGATATTAATGAGATCTCAATCTCAAGAACATCAGTACACGATATAATTCATACTTTATTCATAAACAACCAAGGAAAATAAACTAGAGGAAGTCCTTTATATAAGGCCCATAACCTTAAACATTAACTTGTCCACCAAGCCATTAAATAATAATAATAATAATAATAATAATAATAATAATAATAATAATAATAATAATAATAATAATAATAATCTACATCAGGACTGGTACTGGCCGCAGCGGCGCATCGCATAGGCTCTGTAGGTCATCGGGGCGTCCCCCGACAACTTCCTCGATCCAAACGACATGTCTTTCAACCAATATAAAATAATACATTTCAAGGATTCAAAATATCCGGTTTTAAACATTAAATAAAGGCTAGAGCAATTTATCAAAAATTTCATTTGTAACAAAATATTTCTAAGGCCTTTGAACTCCAAATTTTTAAAACATGACTCGAGGCATTTAAAACTCTCTTTTACTGGATAGTAATCACATCATAACAACATTCTAAACCTCAACAAAGTTTACAAAAAATCGAAACATTCTAAACACCCATTTTTTTAAGCAAAAGAGGCTCGCTTTAGGCAATTAAGACCCGATTTTCTCAACAACTTCAAAGCACTATAAAAACTTGCATCCATATTCTCGAAATAGAGGAAAGTCAAGGTTAAAGAGAGAGAGATTTTCTTCTTCCGTGGAACCCTTCACGGTGCCGCCTTGCTTAATCCGAGCCCGCAATCCGTTTTTCAATTGACTTCACCACTTGCATCCATATCCTCGAAATAATTCCCACTTTTCCGAATCTATAAAGATAAAATTCAGCCACTACGAGTTGACTTTCAGCTTCCAAGAGTCATTTCTTTAGCCACTTGATTTCCGACAATGATATTCACGGGTTTGATTTCCGCCAATGATTTGTGGATTATTGATGCTAATTAATTGATTCCATTCAACTCCGAATGCTTTCCTTGCAATTAAAATCAAACATGAGTGATTATCATCGGTTATCTGACCCCCATCAGTAGTTCTTCCGTGGTTACAACACGACAACATTGGCGTGTCTTACCCGCGGAACCTCCTTATCTGATGGTCCTAGGCTTTTCCTCATCTTTTGTACTAAAAAAAAAAAAAATCAAACTTGAGTGAAATCAGAGTTGCGCGTCAATTTGAGTTCGCTGCTACAGTAAACTCGAGCTTCAAGATTCCGTCAAAATGCCGAGGTCCAAGAATAGAACAAAATTTCGACGCCTGCTGCTCGATAACTCATATGAACGAGAAGACCCAGATGTTATTCATGAGATTGAAGAAGAACTGAACCAGCCTGAAATGAACAAATCACTTGCAGGGCCTTCCAGCGAGACAAGCTCCATTAATGATGCTTGTAATGAGACTAAAATGAAGGTTAATGATGATGTTAATGTGACTAATGATGAGATTATTGTGGGATTAGCTGCTGCGAAACAGGGGGACAAGGTGAGAAACAAGTTCAAGCCACAAACATGCCTATGAAAACTGCCCACAACGGGCTCGACGAAACGTCCCAAAGAAAATCTGCTTCTTTGGAGAGACCAAATCCAGAGATTACGGTGGGGAACACGGAAAAAGGAAACGTAAACCGACCCAAACGTCCATTATATGAGTTATTTGCTAATAATCGTAAGCCTTCCCAATGGACTCGAGCTCAACTACACCAAAGCATCGGAGGGCAAAGTCAGGTTGGAAAAAAAACATATAGATGATGTCCAAATGACTTGGGGATATTGCCTTGTGGTCTATTTCACCCATAGACACCCCAGAAAGGAGGCGTTGAAAATATGCAACTCTTGGAAAGTCAAATACGAATATATCCCCGACATCATAATGTTCAAATTCACAACGAAGGAGGATCGAGATAGTGTGCTCGAAAGGGGCCCGTATACCATTTACAGGAGAAGCCTAATTCTAAAGGCCCTCCCCGAATGGTTTCGGTTCGCAGATGATGACGCCAAAATTGTGCCCGTTTGGGTGAAGCTTCCTTATCTACCCCTTGAATGTTGGAACGCAAATGCCATAGAGAAAATTGCCTCCAATATCGGAAAGCCCATCACAACCGATAAACTCACCGAATCTAAGGAGAGGTTTAACTTTGCACGGGTCCTTGTTGAGATAGATGTTTCCGAGGAACTAAAACATGACGTTGAAGTGGAAACCTACGACGGAGAGTGCTTCTTTCAAGATGTGTGTCCGAATATGTCCCGCCCCTTTTTTTATAGTTGCAACCAAATTGGGCACACCTCGAAAAAGTGGCACATATATCCGGAAGAGCCAAAGGTGAAAAAGTCCAATGCCCAAGCCGAGAAACCCAAACCATCCCGGGGTAAGGACACTTCAAAAGCACCTATGGAGACAAACCATGCCACTACCAAGGATATGGAGACAATAGCACCTAAGAAGACAAACCATGCCACTACCAAGGAGATGGAAGCAATAGCACCTAAGGAGACAAACCATACCGCTACCAAGGAGATGAAGACAATAACACCTAAGGAGACAAAAGCACGGTTGTACCTTCCTCAGTTTTCCCCAAATTCCCCATCACCAAAATCAGAGCGAGGTTTTCCTCGTCAATCGGCCGCCGCTCGTCGCGACTTTAACCTCTGTTTGCCGGCAATTCATCTCCGCAAGTTAAAATTTTTACCCGTATTGTGTCACCTCGACCATTGGACCTACGGTGCTCCTACCATTCGGCTTTTGGACCGCCGCCACCGGCTTCACAAGTCGAGTGCGTCGACCCTGATGGTAAGGTCCCTGAAACTTTGATCTTTTTGTTTTCATTAGGATTCAATTTTAGGTTTCCCGCAATGTTTTTAGGATATAGAGAAATGTACATGTTCGGGGGAAATATGTTGCAGAAATGAGGACAAAAATGCTTAATAATTGAAGCTAAACGACGCCGTTTCTTTTTGAACAATGTGACGTCGTTTTGAAGCCAATAGCGGCTTTTCCCATTAAGGGTGCCACGTGTCAAAAGCACACCCCCCAAACTCCTGCTTATTAATATAGAGAGGGAAGAGAATAAATAAATGAGTTGCAGTGAGAATGAGTGTTAGCGAAAGAAATAAGAATGGATCTCATCCACTAAATATTTTAGATAAGACGAATGCCACATATCCATCAACTTAATAATATGAGGGCATTTTAGACATTTACAAGTTCAAAGAAAATAGGGCATAAGATCAAAAAAATACTCTATTCACGGATTGATTCCAACTATAAGCTCTTCTGATCCAATTTCAAGGCCCATGCCCCGAATATGCCATGGACACTGGAGATCCCCTAGCTAATGGTGAAATTCCACCTCTTGAGGCAGTAAGGCGGCAATCTAGGGTTTCAATTCGATTTTTTATTCTCGGGACAAATTCATTGGGGCACTTTTAGGATTTACCTTGTTGTGTTCATCCTGGTGGGGAAGACCTTGGGCATTGATCATGAATGTCGCCAGCGTAGTCATGCATTGGTTGTTGATTGACTTCTCGTGGTCAGCGATCAAGTACATGGCGATGCCGTTGAACTTTCTTGGGTATGAGTTGAACTTCTTAGGCTAAAGGAGGCGCGAAGTAGATCTCATCCGTTGATGAAGGAGATGACACCGACGAGGATGATCCAAAGTGTTTGTCTCGGGCTCCTACCGGATGAGTGAACTTGAGCTTCGACTGCTGCACATGAGTCACGTTAGGGATCAATTCGAGAATGGGTTAGGGTTCGGGCGGGAGACGCTAATGGCGCCGACAATTGTGAAGCTTTATTGTTCAACCTTTTTCAGTACAAATTATATCAGCAAGATCTGATAAAATGGAGTTTGAGGTATAATTGTTGTTCATTTTTTTTTATATTTATTTTGAGTACGAGTTGAACTTAATGTTCTATTCAAGTTAGTTTGTTAATTGTGGGCTTAATCTGTAGTGTTGTGGTTGTGGTATGAATTGAAGGTTGTCAACATTGTAGTTGTAGCACGTTGGTTCATATCTTCAATGCCATTTGATTTTGTGTTTGTTGAGAACTTGTCCGCGCAATTTTAAAACGTTCATACTTAGTTTAATAAAAAATATCAAGGCCTCGGACGGCTCACGCTTGGCCTCAGCGTCGAATGGCGTGAACTCCTCGAAGGCTACTCGTGAATGGAGAACGATGAGGGTTGTTTGATGCTCGCGAGATGATGACATCGACTTCATGGGGCTGATCACGGAATGTCTCGGTTGGTGCGGCGCATGGAGACATCTTGGAAACGGTTCATCCTCTAGTTTGGAATGGGTTTTTTGTTCAAGGGAAAAACCAGATATTTTCTTTGGTCTTCCACCGGTCTGACTGAAAGGGTTGGGAAATTTGGTCAAAGCGGGGAGTGGAGTCAGAGGCAAGGGTGAGAGAGGTCTTTCTTGTTGTCGTTGTCGTCTTTCTTGCTTCCACGGGTCCAATATCTTATCTTAGGCGCGATGATAATTGCCCTTGTCTTGTTCGATTTCTGGTCTAATATCAGGGGGAGAAGCAAATCCTTGAGGTCCATCTTTTCTCGGACCAGGTCGCGCCACTAGCATGCTGGGTATCTGTTCGTAATGCTAGGTTTATAACTACTAGCAGCCTAATATATCTCCCTTTTCTTCCCCAGCTTTAACAACAACAACATTCTTAACTTTCTTAAATAGTTTACTTATTTTTAAACCAACTTGGGTACTCAACCAATTTAGGGTTTCTTTACTTGAACCCATATATTTAATTCTTTGAACCCAACATGATTAACAGTGAGCCTTTCTTCCCAATCAAAGAGGATGAGGTATTGGTTTTCATAAACCCAGTTGATCCCAACAGATACCTTTTTGTCATCCTTCTGGTTTTGAAAAGTAAACTGAAAAAAAAACATTGTGGCTCAGTTCCCTTACCTCAACTTGCTGTTTGATTTTCCAAATTGCACCCGTTGTTGGCATAATTACTAGCAAACTTGCTCTCCTGTCCCCAACCACTTTGCCAAATAAACTTCTCTTGCACTCCTCGACACTAGCACGTATGTCCTCACCAACCAGTTCAATTACTCCAGTTTCCAAGCCCGATAATCCATTACAACTTATCCCCTAATTCGTCTGCCACCCCATCTAAAGTAGTGCCATTCATCGATTTGAGAACTAAAAAACACGCAGCAAAAACCCTAGAGCCTAAAAAAACTTTTGGTTTACATAAAAAAAGAAAATAGGAGAACAAAGAAAAATGACATAGATAAGACAGAAAGCGAAGAACGAACGAGGAAACAAGAAGCTCTAAAGCTAGAGAATCAATCTCCCATTGAAGAGAAATCGAGTTATTATCTGAAAGAATTTCGCTGAGTCTAAAAAATTTGTCTTTTTAAATGTTTCCTAATCTTAGATTGAAAAGCCCATATTTTAGCGCCTCCATAAGTCTCTAATGTAGCTCATAAGTCCCAACTTCTCTTGCCATGTATGTTGGCCGATTTTTTGAGCCCTAATGGGAGAGTAAAAATCGAGTTTTACACATCTTGAGAGTTAGGGAGTTTCGTTTAATCGCGTGACCAATATTATTCGAAGTAGGAGTATAAGATCATACATTAGAAGATCTTAGGTCCAATATATTTCGAGCATCCCGATGAACATATATTGATATTTGAAATATTCTGGCGAATCAAGAAGCCGTCGGAAACCACTGCTGTGAAACACCGCCGACGATCGCGCCCTGACGCATGCAACCACACGCGACGACCGACGACGTAAGCCAGTCGCACGAGTCATTATCCGCAGCCGCACGTTACGAGGTGACCGAGTAATTCACTGGTGAGTCAGCGTACGCCCCGCTCCCTCTTCGCGTGTCATCCTCGCCCGTGAAGATCGCGAGCTACGCCTCGCTAGCTCCCAGGCGAACTTTTCGCGTACGGCTCGAAGACTTCGGACATCAGCAGCACGTGCGACACCTGTACGCAGACTTTGCGCGCACGCTAGCGACCAGCGCCCGACGCGCAGAGTATCTTGCGGCCTTGCGCGCGCCAGACACGCGACCCAGCGATCTCGCTTGCACAGCTTCGACTCGCACCAAACACCGTAAGCCAACGCTGCAGCTCGACGCACACGCCATCGACCTTGCAGCCCCCGAAGCGCAAGCACCGGACCGCGCCCGACGCGCATCAACTTCTGGTGACCCATGATTAACCGAGAAGGTCAAGTCCGGTTGCCTAATTTTGCTTTTACTAGGTTGATGTAATTGAGAAGATTCTGTAGGATCTTATCCCAATTTTGCTTTTACTAGGTCGATGTAATTGAGATGCAATGAAGAAAAAACCAAGTATCTTCTTGGGCTTTCTGAGAATATCCGCGGACTAAATGAATTTGCATTTCATCCAATAAAATTCATCTTTTCTTAGTAATGTCTTTGTTATTTGATCAAATAACCTTTCGTTAGATAGGAACAAAGAGACTGCATTATTCGTATATAAACTCGGTGGACTTGGCTAACAATTAGGCACATATAAACGAGAAGCCTAATTTAATACCTCTTTAGATCAGTGTTTTAAAACGCGTATAGCGTAAGGCGTCGCATTTTGTTCTTTATACTGCGTAGCGTAAATAGCGTTGCGTGTTGCCTAAGCTATTTGGATATTTTTTTTATAGAGATATTACGAATATATTTGCATATAATAAAATTGGATGGTTGATTACAAAAATTATTATAGTATTTGAATGACTTAAAAAATAACATCTAATGATTATTTTTCACAAATATTTAATGTACATATCATCACAATATAAATATTTAAATTATAAGTCGAATATACTAAAAATTTAAAACAAACAATGAACATATAACGAGGCAAGTAATAGTATAATTAAGTATATGCATTTTAATTATTATTGTTTTATTTAACTACAACTTAATTCTAACCAAATATGAATTTTTTAACAAATATCAAAAAGTAAAATGATATAACAAAAATGCATCGATAAATATTGCACTATTCAACTTAGGACTTTGCATTTTTAAACTTTTAATTTGAAATGCATCGATAAATATTGCACTATTCAACTTAGGACTTTGCATTTTTAAACTTTTAATTTGAAATCATTATCCAAATTTTTAGGTTTTAGTTGTCATTTGTAAATATGACTCTGATCCTTAAAAAATAACAGTTTTTGAATATTTTATTGTTCAAATATCGTTGCAGAAATATAGCGGAATGTAACGCAAAATAGCATGAAATAGCGCAAAATAGCGTAAGAAAGCGTGTTATTTCAACATTTCGCGTAAGCTATTCGGGAAAAAACGTTAAATAAATAAGACTACGTCGCGTTTCTTCCAAAAAAAAAACTATATAGCGAGCAATAGCGAGCTACATAACGACGAGCTATTTAAAGCAGTGCTTTAGATGTCTGATTGTAGCTTATAAATACATTACAATCTATTGGGGTTGGGAGAGAGAAAGTAATCCTAATATCTTTGAGATCGTCGTCACTAAGACAAGGGGTCACACAACATGAAATTAAACCGAATCCTCTTGTGATTAGCCTTGGTGCGGATTTTCACGAACACACAAACCACGGTTGTACATTCCTCAGTTTTCCCCCAAATTGCCCATCATCAAAAACAGAGCGAGCTTTTCCTCGTCAATCGGCCGCCGCTCTTCACGACTTTAACCTCTGTTCGCCGGCAATTCATCTCCGCAAGTTAAAATTTTTACGCGTGTTGTGTCCCCTCGACCATTGGACCTACGGTGCTCCTACCATCCGGCTGTTGGACCGCCGCCGCCGGCTTCACGAGTCGAGTGCGTCGACCCTGATGGTAAGGTCCCTGAAACTTTGATCTTTTTTTGTTTTTCATTAGGGTTCAATTTCAGGCTTCCCACAATGTTCTTAGGATATAGAGATTACATTTTTTCCCATAAAGTATCTGGATGTCATAGATGTTTTTAAATTCGCAATCTTAAGTTAACGTGTATGGTTCGTATGGTGTGTAGCTTTATTGAATATCTCCAATAAATTGAGTAACTTTCTTGCTGGGATTAGATTATAATATCACTTCAATTTGGAGGTAGGAAGATTTTGCATTATTTAAGCTTTTTTGTTTGGTCATGAAAGCTAGGTTGTAATTGCTTAATTATCTTCAGTTCATACCA
>CACSLK010024742.1:6609611-6624689 GCA_902706635.1 Striga hermonthica | reverse complement strand
CTTGATGGTTTAGGAGGGATCTTGAGTTGGAGCTAGATGTAGGTGATGAAGATGATGAATAGTGGAGTGGGGGCTAGGGTTTTTCTCTTTTTGTTGGGTGTTGGGGAACATTAAGACAAGATCTATTTATAGGAGGGTGGGTAGCTTAGGGTTTGTAGGAATTGGGCTTAAAAATCGGGCCTAATCAATTGGGCTCGATTTTAACAACTTGGGCTCGAATAAATAATTGCTACTAGGCTTGATTTTAAAATACTACATGGGCTTAGTAATAAATAAATCATGCAATTAATATTAATAATACTCCGCATAATTAAAATAATACTAATACCGATAAATAAGTCGAGCTATTAATATAATTTTTGTCTGGGGTGTTACATCAAATAATTCAATCAAACTGGTTGACAAGAAATACAGTTTAAGGCTCAACGGGCTATTAATGGAAATATAATCTCAAGGGTCAATGGAAAAGGCAAAAACGAGCTCTATCAAGGAAATGCCTCCATCATATTCACAATTCACTACTTCAATCAATTCATTTCAAAAAAAACTCAAAACAAGTTCTGATTAACAAGAATTCGACCAACATCTCTCAAGAACAAAATAAGACTCAAACCTCTCATAGGGTAAATAATGTCCAACAAAATGAAACATCAAGTTCATCAAAATATACTAGTCATGATCATCATCACATCTCCTCAACATCATCAACAATTCTCGACAAATCTCAAAATCACTATTATCCATACTCGAGAAACACACAAGCTGACTCAAGAAAAGACACTCAAACGAAAATAGAAGATGAAAACAACCTACAAGACCTAGACTTGATCAACCATATAAGCACATAATCATGCAAAAACTCCCCCACACTTAAAACCGAACAATGTCCCCATTGTCGATCGTCAGTGCTAGGAAATTAACTCATATAATCAACCAACAAGAAAGAAAAACTAAACGAAAAGCAAAAATAAAGAGAAAGGAAAAGATACAAACGTACAGGGCACAGTGACTAGACTAGTCACTATGAATCTGGTGGTGCTCGTGGAGGGTGGAGGTAGTCAGGGCCCGAACAAAGGCGGGCCTCTGTCGCATCAAATCTCTCGCCACATTCAGATCGGGGCAGCTCCTTAGAACTCGGCTGGGGTGGAGTAGAGTGGACGTCACTACGGCGCTCCTTCGGGAAATGAACACGATCCTGAAGCGATCTCTTCAAAAGTTCACGCATACATGCATCCTTAGTGAGCTGGTCAATCGCCCAAATATACGCACACTCTTCCACTAGCTCCGCTTGCGGCTCCAGCTGAGTCTCTCGTACAGAAATGAGGGCAGAATTCCCTAACACGGTCATGCTCGTCGTCCCCTTCTTCACATCAATAACGATGCTAGTGGTGGCCATGAAGGGTCGCCCGAGGAGGATGGTGTGCTGCTTCTCACTGTCTTGCATGTTTCCCACATCGAGCACAATGAAATCTACGAGGATTATCAGCTTCCCCACTCGAATAAGAACATCATCAACGATCCCCTCTGGTTGACGGAACGAGCGGTCAGCCAACTGTAAACGCATCCTGGTGGGCTTCAAGTCTCCAAGCCCGAGCCGACGATAAATTGAAAGTGGCATAAGGTTTATGCCAGCTCCGAGATCAAGCATCCCCGAGGTCTCCTCCCCATTCTCGAAGGCCATAGTAATAACAAAACCTCTGGGGTCCTTTTCTTTCTTCGGCAAGTAATGTGGGAGAACACTTGCTACATCGGACAGGAACACCTCTTCACCGCTCACAAGCCTCTGCTTGTTTGCTGAAACTTCTTTGAAAAATTGTGCATAGGCCGGGATTTTCTTCAGCACATCATGGGAAGATAGTCATTGTTGGCCTGAACCAACAGTGCATGAAGGTCTCGAATCATCCGGCGGTCCTTCTCTTCTAAAAATCGGCCTGGAAAAGAGATCCTCGGCCTGTAGGGATTCTGGGCTTTGTGAAGGGTAGGCTCGGATGGTGGTGTCACTGGGGACTTTTCTTTCAGCTCTTGCTTTCTCGGACCCTCATTCTCTTCTTCCTCCACTTTAGCAACTGTCTTCTCCTCAGGCTCGGGCATCAGCACTGTAATTGCATTCAAGTGCTCCGGCTGACTCGGCAGTCTGTCTTTCTTCAGCTCTATCTCAATGCTCCCCACTCGGGTGGCTAACTGGCCTATCTGGGCTTCCAAACGTTTAATGGAGGCCTCACTATTCGCACTCCGCTGCTCGCTATTGGCCATGTACTTAAGAATTTTATCCAGTTTCTCGTCTGAGTTTGGGGAGTTCGGTCCGACTTCGGGTGCTGGCAGCCTTAACATTCCCCTGGGTTGCTGCTGTTGGGGAATGAAGTTGGTTTGAGGTGGCTGCTGATAGTGGTTGTTTGACCATGAGAAATGAGGGTGGTTTCGCCATCCCGAGCTGTATGTATTTGAATAGGGGTCATTCCTGGGTCGGTTTTGATAACCCTGCAATGCATTAACCTCGATATTCTGCCCTCCGTTGCCCGGTTCGACAGCTGATGGGCACACTTCCGAACTGTGTCCCTGCACTCCACATGCACCAAACATTTGCCGCCATCGTCTGAATCGGTGAGGAGCTTCGAGCATTTACTAGCCGCATCTGCTCTGTGAGCTCAGCTAACTGTTGGGCCATGGCATCATTGCTCGAGCCAACCTCATTTACTGTAGACCTTTTCCCTCTGACACTTTTCTGAGACGAGTTAGCACTCATCGTCTCGTAAATCGCAATCATTTCTTCGACGGTTTTGGCTCCAATATCACCTCCGGCTGCATTGTCCACCATGTACTGCATGTTCTGGTGGAGGGAGTCGTAGAAACAATTAGCTAGTAGCCCCGGAGTGAGGTTGTGGTGGGGACATTGTCTCTGAAGGTCCTTGAAGTGTTCCCACGCCTCGTGAAGAGGCTCGTGCGGCAGTTGGGCGAAAGAGACTATCTGAGACCGGATGTCTTGGGTCTTCTGGTGGGAATAATACTTCCCGACGAATTTAGCATAGACCTCTGGCCAAGTTGTGAGAGAATCTGGGGCTAGGGTCATGAACCAGGCTTTGGCCCGATCCTTTAGCGTCTCCGGGAAGCACCGCATCCTCAAATTATCCTCGGACAGCCCATTCAAAGGAAAGGTCTGGAGGACGTTATAAAACTCCCGGAGAAAGTGGAGTGGATCTTCATTGGCAAGCCCATGGAACGATGGGAGTTGATTGTAGTGGACCATCTTCAGCTCATAGTTACGGGCGGCTTGTGGCAACCGGATGCAAGAGGTGATTGGCCCGATCATAGGTTGGGCCAGGTTTTTGAGAACGTTACGGGGCTGTTGTTGTTCACCCATGTCTGAGTTGCTTCCCTCGGATGATTTTGGAGAGTGCTGGTCTTTTCCTTGTGACTCCAGCGTCAGCTCGTCTAGCAGTTCCCTCAAGCTTTCGCTAACTGACTTGTTAATCGGAGATAGTACACGTCCACTCCTGGTACGCATACACTCAAACAACAAACGGTTACGAGCACCAACGGTAAAGCACAGAAAATAAAATAAAAACAGAATCGACTAAAGAATAAAAACCTAAGCAAAGAAAAAGAAACAAAGAGAAACACACAAGAATAAACTGAATAAGCGCACAAAATATGTCCTGAACCTTCCCCGGCAACGGCGCCAATTTGTTGTAAATACTTTTACCGGAGTAGAATCGAAAGATTCGTTCCCTGGGTCGTATCACAAGGAAGGTCAGCCGGATTATTTTGTACGATTATTCGAACACAAAAAAATGGAAAATAAAGGAAGTGAAAATCCTAAACGATCTAAATCAAGTTTGGTTGGTTTTTAATTATCAACTACTGCGAATAAATAAAATAAAGCAAGTAAATAGCAAGCTATCACGTAGAACAAATAAAGATTAAGGAGCTAGGGGGTCGGGGATTCCCGCTTTGGTTCGATATGCAACTAACAGGCAAACGATTGTTCAACTAAGAAATTCGAATAATCTACCAGATCAAGCATTCATTCCCAATAACTATTCGTAACAAGAGAATAAACTAAAACGGCAATTTAACGAATCAATTAACTCCTAGGCAATACAATCACGAACAAGCCTAGTTCATGCGAACCTATTTCGACCGACTCCTCCCCTTCCGGTTCTTAGAGCCGATTAAATAATCCTAGAAGATGTTTAATCAACTAGGCGATATAGAGTTAACAATATCACGCATGAACGAATCAAATTCAATCAACAAGCAATTGTAAATCGAAGTGTCACTTCTTCGATAATTATCAACATTCAAGCACAAATCGAAAACCCTAATTAAGCATGAATCGCATAAATTGAACAATCTCAAGCCCGATAATCACAAACAAATTCAAAGCATCGATCCCCTATTCCCTAGCATGCGAATTTAGCCACTCATAATCGAAGAACCAACGAAAGCATTCATCACAACCCAAGAATTCATAATTAACGATAAAGTTAAAGGAAATCTTACGATTCATAAAATCCAAATGTCGCCTTCGATAAACAAGATTAATTCCGAAAGAAATAGCAAAATCCAATGTCAAATTCTTGTTCTACGATGAAATATATGTAGGAACGATGAAAAACGAAAAAAAGGAATGAGATAATAGGGTTCGGTGTTTTTGTCGCGTAAGAGAATGAGGATCTCCCAGTCGGTCCCGATCGATTTTATTTATATTCCAGCAAGTCTCGGCGTGGCAAGATGTGCACCGCGGGGTGGCAGGACTGGTTCTCGCGGCGTGGAGGGCGGTCACGGCGCGACGCCTGGAATACTCCGCTCTCTGATGGTCTCGGGTAGACGACGCGGCGCGACACAGCAGGTCTTCTTCACGGCGTGGGGTCTTCTCGCGGCGCGACGGAGCTGGGCAGCACGGCGTGTCATCATCTCGCGGCACGACGGGGCTCTTCATCACGGCGCGTCTGTGGTCACGGCGCGGGAAAAGACTTCTGGTCGAGAATCGTAGCAGGCGCCGCGGCGCGACGGCTGCCGCGGCGCGATGAGGAAAGTCTGATCGTCTGTTCAAGTAGGGGCACCGGCGCGACGTGGCACATGACTTCTCTGGCGCGGCGTGACGGCAGTCACGGCGCGATGTCTGGGAAGCTCGGGTTTAAATGCATCACTTCGCAATTTATATCCGTTGGAGCTTGTTCGACCTTCGAATTCGGTTCCGTTTTCTCCCGTGTACTCCATCAAAATGCTCTTCTAATTTATGTGTGCCCGGTCCATTTTTCCGTGAGAAATAAATCCCCTCGAATTTCTAACCTGCACATCACAACGAAAAACAACCGGAAAAAGACCAAAAAAATTACGAAATACCAAATAAACCCTAAAATAAACTAAAACTCGACTAAATGACTCAAAACGGGGGAAAAAGAAAGGTAAAACAAACACGAAAAACGTGACAAAAATGGAACGAACAGTCCCCCAGCATAAGCTGATGGTGGTGGACTTTCGATCCGAATACGTGTCCATCGGGACAAACGTGCCAAGACCGTGAGAACGAAGTGGTGGAAGCTTAAAGGGGAAGCGACGCAGACATTTAGGGATAGGATGCTAGGCGATGGGCCTTGGAAAGAATGAGAAGATGCGGATGACATGTGACTAAAGATGGCAACATGTGTACGGAAGGTGGCTGCAGAAGTACTTGGTCGAGTAGGGGAGGCAAGCAGGATGCGAAAGACACTTGGTGGTGGAATGAGAGGTGCAAAGGGCTATTCAGGAGAAGAAAGAGTGTTTCAAGCGTCTCCACCTTGACAAGAGTGCAACTAACATTGAGAGATATAAAATAGCGAGGAGGACTGCAAAACGTGCCGTGAGTATAGCGAAGGGTCATGCCTATGATGACCTTTATCAGCTCCGAGGCACGAAGGATTGGGAGAAGGACATTTATAGGATAGATAAGATTCGGGAGAGGAAGACAAGAGACATCAACCAAATCAAATGCATCAAGGTTGGGTTGGATCGGCCACTGGTGAAGGATGGGGAGATCAAGGACAGATGGCGAGAGTACTTCGACAAATTGTTTAATGGAGAGAGTGAGGGTCCTACCCTATAGTTGGTTGACTCATTTGAGGATATCAATAGACGCTTGGTGAGGAGAATCCGAGAGGCAGAGATCGGAGAGGCTATGAATAGGATGAAGGGTGGTAAAGCAATGGGCTCGGATGGTATCCCCATTGAGGTGTAGAGATGCTTGGGCGCCAGAGCATTAGTATGGCTAACTAAGCTTTTTAACCTCATCTTCCGGTCAAACAAGATGCCTGATGAATGGGGGAGAAGTACTTTAGTACCGATCTTCAAGAACAAGGGTGATGTTCAAAGCTGTGGTAACAGCTGTGGTAACTACCGTGGGATTAAGTTGATGAGTCACACGATGAAGCTCTTGGAGAGGGTTATCGAGCATCACCTACGACGAGTGACGGTGTGACCCAAAACCAATTTGGGTTTATACCTGGAAGGTCGACCATGGAGGCAATTTTCCTAGTACGACAGTTGATGGAGAGATATAGAGACCAAAAGAAGGACTTGCACATGGTCTTTATCGACCTTGACAAGGCTTATGACAAAGTTCCGAGGAATGTCATGTGGTGGGTCTTAGAAAATCAAAAAGTCGCATCTAAGTACATTACCCTCATCAAGGATATGTACAAGGATGCGATGACGTGTGTCTGAACATGTGGGGGCGATACCAGTGACTTTCCAATTAAAATAGGACTGCACCAGGGGTCAGCATTGAGCCCTTATTTATTTGTCTTGGTGATGGATGAGGCCACAAGGGACATACAAGGTGATATCCCTTGGTGTATGCTCTTTGTTGATGATGTGGTGCTAGTTGACGAGAGTAGAGCAGGCGTAAATAGGAAGTTAGAGCTGTGGAAGGACACGTTAGAGTCGAAAGGCTTCAGATTTAGTAGGACGAAGACCGAGTACATGACGTGCGCTTGCAGCATGGCTACTCATGATGATGGTGACGTTAGCCTTGACGGGCAAGTGGTGGCCAAGAAGGAGACTTTCCAGTATTTAGGATCGATGCTAATAAAGGATGGCGGCATTGATGAAAATGTTAGGCATAGAATTGCAGCCGGTTGGTTGAACTGGCGTCAAGCTTCAGGCGTTCTCTGTGATAAGAGGGTGCCACAAAGGCTAAAAGTTAAGTTCTATAGGACGGCGATTCATCCGGCGATGCTTTACGGTGCTGAATGTTGGCCTACAAAAAGGCAACATATCCAACAACTAAGTGTAGCAGAGATGCGGATGTTGCGTTGGTTTTGTGGGCACACAAGAAGGGTTAAAATTCGGAATGAGAATATTCGAGATAGGGTCGGGGTGGCTCCAATTGAGGAGAAATTGGTTCAACATCGACTGAGGTGGTTCGAACAGGTCCAACGGAGGCCTCTTGGTGCACCTGTGCGTAGGGGGGTTCTACAGCAAGCCGATGATGTTAAGAGAGGTAGAGGTCGACCTAAACTCACTTGGGAAGAGTCGGTCCAGAGAGACCTTAAAAATTAGAATATCTCCAAGAATTCAGCGGTGGATAGGAGCGCTTGGAGGCTAACGATCAACGTGCCGGAACCGTGACTTTTGCTCCTTTCTCTTTTGCTCCTTTCTCTTTTGCTCCAATCTCTTCCTTTTGTTTTGTTTTTGTTTTGAGTTTTGTTTTGTTTTGGTTTTTGTTTTGTTTTGAGCCTTTTTTTTTTGGTTTTTATAACCACTGTTTCTCTTGGGTTTCATCTCTAGCTTACCCCAACTTGTTTGGGACTAAAAGGTTTTGTTGTTGTTGTTGATGTTGTTTAATCGGTGCTCGATCTTATTATTAAGTCATTAATTAAGTGATGATGATTTTTTTCTTTTTATAATTTTTTCTTTGTCATTCATGTGCAACATTTATTTTTATTTTAGGTAATATGATATAAGTAACTGATATAAATCTATAAAAAAATTTCAAAAAAATTTCAATCAATTATTTTATTTCTAACTAATATATTTTTTTTTTTTACTTTTAGTAATGTGATATCATTAATTTATGATTACATTAATACATTCTCCAAAAAATTTACAAATAATTATTCGTTCATATTCTACCTAATCTAGAATTTTATTTGAAATATAAATTAACAACTATGGTTATAGATTAATCTCTAAGGACAATTATTTGAAAGGCAGAAAAAAAATGAAAAAAAAAAAAAAATCCTGAAACGCAGATGAAAAATATTCCAACTATGAATTTTTCCTATTTAGTTTTCATATTGTTGTCTACTATTTTTTCTTCTCCATATGTCTTATTAAGTATTAATGTCGTTTTATTTTTCAAAATCTTAAAAATATTTATATTTATATAATATGAAACTAACATTCATTCTAAAATCTTTGATACTCATATTGTCGTATAAATAAAATAATATTATTTTTATATATTAATAAATATATTAATTAACATTTCATATATAAAATGAACTTAAACTTCTTATTTAACACTGATTAAAATGAACTAGTGTTAAATTGTTCATACAACGAAGTGTAAATGGTATGTACAATAAAATATATTTAGTATGCAATAATCTATATTTATATAATTGCTGGAAGATGCATTAAATAAAACTAATTTAACTATACCTACGTGGTAGTTTTATCTTTTCCCTCAAAAAACCGTTAATTTTGATTTATTTAACCTTTCAATTAATCATTGAATAATCAACACATTAATCACTTCAAAATTATAAAATCATTTTAAACTTTTGATTACTGACAGTTGACCATATAATGTGTTATTCATATAATTGTTGACCGTATAAATGTTAGTATTGTGGTTACATTTATTTTTTTTTTTTGGAAAATAAAAGGTGTTTGAATTTCTAAATAAATAATAAATAATTCACAAAAATAAATGTACCAAAATACATTACATCCTATCTAATAAACGTAATTTTTTTAAATAAAAAATATTCTAACTCATTTAATTGTAAATTTGGCCTGCAAAAATTGAAAGAAAAATTATAAATTTGCATACAAATAACTCACAATACTTTATTTATATATGTGCAAATGCACAAGATGGAGTACTAGTGTAAAATAATAATTGTATGTCTCATGGGGTTAAAAATGGATTCAAAATAATATAAACATGTAAGTAAACAATTATTTCAGGTATCAAATACATGTGATTAAAATGATGAACCAACCGATCATTTGTCAAACTTCTATTTAAATAGTTATATTTAAAAAATATATTTTTGTAATGTGTATTAATGTATATTACGATAAACAAATGAGTCATCTATCGAATTAACATGTAAATTATATGTTTAGAAGAAAAATAAAAATATTTATAACACGTATTGTTACAAATTATGATGACAAACCAACGAATAATTTGTTGAACTATCCGTTTAAATTATTAACTTAAAAAAATGTTTATAACATATATTAGTATAAATTACGATAACAGATCAATAAGTCATTTTTGTTGAACAACGTTGTAATTGTTATCATAAAAAATAAATCAAAATATTTATAATGTGTATTGTTATAAATTATAATGATAAATCAACCAATGTCGCGTATGAATTAATAGATTAGAGAAAAAAAATAGAATACTTTTACATTATTATAAGTTATAAAAAATATCAAAATAATTTTGATGTAATTAAAAATTTGTAATGTTATAAATTTAAAAACCGAACCATAGCATACTTAGTACTGGGGCCACGGAAAGATATGTTTTTAAAAAGTATATGTTATATTCTTTTTAAATTAAGTGTCAATAATATTTGCTCCAATTTTTCAACTTTACTAATGACCTATTTAGGAATCAAAATACTACATTGTAATAGAGTAAGAATAAAAGAAGTGAATGTGTGTGTATGTGTGTGAGAGAGAGAGAGAGAGAATTTTTTAACACGTTAAATTTTCATTTTTTTAATCCTAAATAGGAACTCTAAAATGACAACTATTTTATAATAGGTGAAATAAGCATATAAATCATATAATAAACAATTTCATATCATTAGAATAAAAAAATAAACAAAAAATAATGTTATATTCAAAACTATTTTTATGTTAATCAGTATTATTTCATTGCTTTATTTTATATAATTTATCATTGTTGTCTCGTTGCAAAATCCACCACTGCCAAAAAAATTGTCAGATTATGTAACATATTCTAATGAAAATTTTAGCAGATATTTTAATGTTATAGCTTTCGTTGGAATAATTCTAACGAAAACATCCGTTAGAATGAGTTTTCCATTTGATTTTTGAGTTGGAATTTAATGATTCAAAGGGATTATAAATTTATAATCGTACGAATTTCCGTTAAAATATGCAATTTTCTTGAAATTTTTATTTTCAATTATATTTCTACTGTTAGAATTGTCAATCCAACAAATATTTCAATGAAAAACTCATTCCAACAAAATATTTTCGTTGAAATCCACTGAAAAGTTCTAAGAAAATAATAATATTGGAATATCTATTAGAATTGTCATTAGACTTCTTCTATTGAAATACATTTTCATTGAAATTTTTGTCATATTACTGTAGAGTACATACTGCTAAAAATCCTAATATATTCACATTGAAAAATATGTCTCATAAAACTATAAAATACTCTTATAAAAGCACCCGAATGACTCTTATCCACGGTGGGCACATGTTAATATGTCCACCGCTTTATGTGGCATGCACATATTGGTGATGTTAATATATTCAAAAAAATACATTATCAATGTGTACATGTCACATAAATGGTTGACATATTAACATGTGTCCCACCGTGAGTAGGACAACATTACTCTAAAGTTCATTGTCCTGAAATACTTTGTTCCGATTATAATGTCTTGATTTATATGTCGCTATTCAGTGTTACAATTCATTTGAGATATGAGTACAACTGTACAATGATGATGATATAAGTGATTAATTTCTTAGTTTATCCCAATTGAGCTAGTGTTTTGCTCAACCTTATCATTTTTTTTTTTATATTTTTTTTTTTTATTTTTTTGATCGGTGTTCAATCTTATTAATTCATTAATTAAGTGATGATGATTTTTTTTTTTCTTCTTATAATTTTTTCATTGTCATTCGTGTGCAACATTTATTTTTATTTTAGGTAATATGATATAAGTAATTGATCTAAATCTATAAAAACTGTTCAAAAAAAAAAATCAATCAATTATTTTATTTCTAGCTAATATATTTTATTTTTACCTTTAGTAATGTGATATCAATAATTTATGATTACATTCTTCAAAAATTTAGAAATAATTATTCGTTCATATTCTACCTAATATAGAATTTTATTTGAAATATAAATTAACAGCTATGGTTATAGATTAATCAATCTAAGGATAATTATTTGAAAGGTAGAAAAATAAAATGAAAAAAAAAAAAAAAAAAATCCTGAAACGCAGATGAAAAATGTTCCAACTATGAATTTTTCCTATTTAGTTCTCATATTGTTGTCTACTATTTTTTCTTCTCCATATTTCTTATTAAGTATTAATGTCGTTTTATTTTTCAAAAACTCAAAATATTCTTATTTCTATAATATTAAATTAACATTCATTTTAGACTCTTTGATTTGACACTCATATTGTATGTAAAAATAAAATAATATTATTTTATATATTAATAAATATATTAATTAACATTTCATATATAAAATGAACTTAAACTTCTTATTTTACACTGATTAAAATGAACTAGTCTTAAATTATTCATACAATGAAGTATAATTGTATGTACAATAAAATATATTTAGTATGCAATAATGTAAAATAATAATTGTATGTCTCATGGGTTTAAAATTAAAATAATATAAACATGTAGCGAACAATTATTTCGAGGACCAAATACATGTGATATTAAAATGATGAATCAACAGATCATTTGTCAAACTTCTATTTAAATAATTATTTTTTTAAAAAAAAAATTATAATGTGTATTATTTTTAAAAAATAAAATATTTATAATGTGTATTGATGTATATTATCATAAACAAATGAGTCATCTATCAAATTGCCATGTAAATTATAAGTTTAGAAGAAAAATCAAAATATTTATAACACGTACTATTACAAATTATGACAAACTAACGGATAATCTGTTGAACTATCCATTTAAATTATTAACTTATAAAATTTTTATAACATATAATTTTATAAATTGCAGTAACATACCAACAAGTCATCTGTTGAACAACGTTGTAATTATTATCATAAAAACAAATTAAAATTTTTATAATGTGTATTGTTATAAATTATAATGATAAACCAATCACTGCCGAACCGTCATATAAATTAATAGATTAGAGAAAACAAATGAATATTTTTACATTATTATAAGTTATAAAAAATATCAAAGTAATTTTGATGTAATTAGAAATTGGTAATGTTATAAATTTAAAAAGTATAAGTTATATTCTTTTTAAATTAAGTGTCACTTAATAATATTTGCTGCAATTTTCACCTTTACTATCACCTATTTAGGAATCAAAATAATATATTGTAGTAAAGAAAAAATAAGGGAAGCGAATGAGAGAGAGAGAGAGAGAGATGAGTATTAATTACTGATAATTTTTTAAACATGTTAAATTTTCATGTTTTTTAGTCCTAAATATGAACTCTAAAATGACAACTATTTAATACGGATGAAATAAGCATATAAATCATATATTAAACAATTTTATATCATTAGAATAAAACAAATAAAAATTATTGTTAATATTCAAAACTATTTTATGTTAATCAATATTATTTCATTGCTTTATTATATATAATTTATCATTGTTGTCTCGTGCATTGCAAAATCCACCACTGCCAAAAAAATTGTCAGATTATGTAATATATTCTAATGAAAATTTTAGTGCATTGCAAAATCCACCACTGCCAAAAAAATTGTCAGATTATGTAATATATTCTAATGAAAATTTTAGCAGATATTTTAATGGTATAACTTTCCATTTGAATTTTGAGTTGGAATTTAATGATTCAAACGGTTTATAATCGTACGAATTTCCGTTGAAATATGCAATTTTCTTGGAATTCTTATTTCCATATATATTTCTACTGTTGGAATTGTCGGTCCAACAAATATTTCACTGAAAAACTCATTCCAAGAGAATATTTTCGTTGGAATCCATTGAAAAGTTCTAAGAAAATAATAATATTGAAATATCTATTAGAATTGTCATTGGACTTCTTCTATTGGAATACGTTTTCGTTGAAATTTTCATCATATTCCTGTAGAGTACATACTGGTAAAAATCCTAAATATATTCACATTGAAAAATATGTCACATAAATCTATAAAAGACTCTTATAAAAGCACCCGAAAGTCGAGAAACTTTAGAGAAAACACAAAATTTCACACGACAAAAAAGTCTATTCACATTATACATAGCTGAAAGAGAAAAAGATGTAGTAAATATTAAGACAATTTCCAATATCAAATAAAGCCCATAAAATCTAATAAAGCAAAAATTGACTCAATGGTACTCCTACTTAAATTCCCAATATCAAATACCCAAAATCACACCTACAGTTTTGCTGCAACTTCTTGCCAATATTGTAAATTCCATCATTCAGAACTCAGAAGTATTCAAAATTAAAATTAAAAAAATCCAGAAAAGCCCATATAAAACTATCCTATCCCACTGCAATGAAATAGAATTTTACCTTGTTAACAAAAATGGAACTGAACTTGGGAGTTTGAGGACTCAATGACAACAGAATTACCTTCTCGACAAGATGGAACTGGACTTGGGAATCTGTGGATTCAACGACGCTGATGTGAACCAAAAAACAATAATCCTCTAAGGCAAAACACGAACAATCATTTACTCGAAATGCTTAAGACAAAACATGAACGATCGTCCATTCAAACTGCTCAAAGTCGAATCACGAGCAACCATCGATTTGAAATGCAGTAAAACGTAATATGAACAATCATCCATGCTTGTTTACTTATGCAAGCCCAAAATGTCTTCAGTTTGTCAATATTTCTGTCACATAATCTTTTTCTGTCTTAGGATCAAATTATTCTCAACTACAAATATGACATTCAGTCTCATGCTATCCTTCCCATAGCCGCATGTAAAGGCTGAAAAATATCTTACCGTGCAGAAAAGACGCTAATTAGTAAATGAAACAATGTGTTTATTCTGTCTCTGTACATATTTAGGGGAAAAGAGAAATAAGGTGAGATTTCAGTTCATCTCATCGAACTCCCACACCATTGAAATACAATCATATTTTATACAATCTGGAAAGATTATTTATTTATTTATTTATTGAACAGTATTATGCCGACATTGACAGGTGGAAATGAAAAGAAAGCTAAGGTCTTCACGAACAGACGGTTCGTATACTAAAAAACCACAGCCACTAACCACTGCTATATCTGAAAGTTTACGCCAAAAACTTAAAAACCGGCACTTGGGTTGCCTGCACCCGCAGCTATTACACCCATGCCACCGTCAGGCGTGGCCACGTCACTAGATTTTGCGATGGACACACTATCACCATCCAAATCGTGCACAAGTTCATCAATCTTTCGAAACTGATAAGGCCACCTCGAGTTGTACAGAAATTGGCGTAGATCAAACCTGTTATCCTCTGGTGAGTAACTCTGCAGAGGCATTTCAGGTTTAATAAATACTCTGTACCATGCTAATGAAACTCATATATGCGCGTTTGTGGAAGCAAAATTAAGTGGAAAAATAAAACATATGAAAAAAATTAATGTTATGCCGATGGAGTTGGTACCTCTGCATGATAGGAAGGTGTTAGGACGGTCATCTTATGTCTATTGATGGAATAGTACTTGAAGAAATGTTTCACTTTGTCGGCAATGTCTGATGGTGTCAACTTTGTTCCCCATTTGTAACAGAGATTCTTTTGGGGGAAAAAGAAAAAAGAGAAAAAGAAATCATATAAAATAAGCCATGATAAATTACAACCACATTTCGACAATTCGGCAGTATGAAAGAATATGATTTTGATATCATTTAAGCAGTTTCGCTATGGAGCAATCAGATGGCACGACTTATGG
>CACSLK010024742.1:6589033-6606791 GCA_902706635.1 Striga hermonthica | reverse complement strand
CATCATTCTAAAAGATTGTCTATGAATATGGTCGATATAAAACCAATGGAAATGGACCAACTGAACTGAACAATTTGAAAGGCCCAAAATAACTAACAATAGGACTCCATGGTTTATTTTAACAGAGAATAGAGAAAGAATGATAATGAGTGATGTACGCGATTAAAATAAAAGTTGGGATGTATAAGTCGAACAAAAGAATATCCTCAGGTTATCGATCCCCATAACCTTCTTCTGCTTTAGTTCTGCCAACAACTTTAAAAATTCTAAACCCATACTTCAAAAGGTTGTCAGTGAGATGGTTAGATGAGACCTAGGTACAAAGCTTCTATTTAATAAAATTGAAGAGTATGAAAATCATTGCAAAACACTTCTGCTTTTCTTCGGATGTGTTTACCTTAGGATAAAAAAATATGGTGAAACATATTGAACTCTAAATTGTGGATACAAAAACATAAACAACAACCATATACAGATGAAAGAGTTTCAAGGAAGACAATGTTAATTCTGGATTATGATAAAAGTTCAAGATCAATATGTAAAACACGCCCCTTGATAAATATCAAAGCACTTTTTCAAAATCAAAATCAAAATCACCCCCTCTAATTTTTCGATTTTGATTAAATGGCACAAGAATCTCAAGCAAAAGTTGCAAGTTACAAACACCAAAAGTGATTTTCTCACCTGAAAGTGGAGAATCATTTTTTTTTTTTTACTTAATCTTTAGCGAACACTCACAACAAAAAGCTAGTTGTGACTGATGCCCATAAAAGCCTCAATCTGAATTTTCCATTATGTCTCTAGAGAACAATGAGTGAATTTTCCATTATGTCTCTAGAGAACAATGAGTTCATTTTCAGACAAGTATAATGGCATTCTGGAAACTTCACAAGTCAACAAAATGAATGTAAGCTGTTGACGAGTTAAGATCAACATCTGCAGCGTTTGCTCAAAATTAAGCTAAAACAGCCTTATCCTTCTGACATCAAAAGGCATGAAAGTTAATGAATTACTGGAGAGCAAAGAGCGACGGTATCCTCACAACCTTGGAAATAAGTGTATAGGTGCAGAAAATGAGAATCGAGTAGCATATTAAAGAAGTGACCTTTTACGACTAGCTGGCACATGGAACCAACTATAGCAGCAACAGAAGAGCTATCTGCTCCACCTGAAAGTGGAAGTAAAAAACCAGAAGCACCACTTCTTCTCAAGTAATCCCACAACCAGCACCCTGGCCCATAAGCTATTTCCTCCTCAGGTAAATGATAGTGAACCTGAGAGAAAAGAACTCCAACGATGACAAGGTTTTATTTTAGTAGAAAAAGCTAAAGGTTAGTGGAAAACTGATTGACAAAGCCACATGTAAAGTTAAGCGAGCCATCTCCCATTATGATGTCCTTTCTTTGTTCTCTAAAAAGGGGGGATGCATGCACGCTATTGTAATTACACCTTATCTTTATTTTTTACTAGTGCATAACCCGAGAGACGAACGGGGCACATAGTATTAAAAATAAAAAATGTAAATATTTTATACATAAATCATGCTCATTCAAATAAAACAGTAAAATACAATACTTGTAACCAATCAAAAATATTAAATGAACGTGAGGAGTTAACATTATTGAGTATCTTTAATGTCCACAACACTTATTGTTTAGTTGTTATACACTAAATTCTCAAACATTTCCAATTAGTGATGCAAGATACATCCACACATTGTTGTCTATGAATAAAAACCTCATTAGTCAGCGACCCTGAGTTCAAGACTTTTTATAAGATATTAGAAATACATTTTCTTGCACTTTATTTTAATGACTATTACATATACTATACAGAGAATTTAAAGCTCATAACTATCTTCATTTTAAACTTAATTAGTTTTATATATCAAATTTGCTAGCGGGATGACATTCTCATTCTTCCTCCGGTCACACCCAACCAAACATTAGCAACAAGCAACACAATGTCATCGACAGACAAGGGTGATGACATTGTCCCTACCGCCTTTATAGATGCAAACCCCCAGAGAATTCGACCTAATTTTAGTTTTCGTCATCTTCATGGATTAATGTAATACCAAGTTTTTCAATTCAATAGAATACGAAAGAGTTCAATCTATTCAAACAATCTATAACTATATAAAAAGATAACTTATTCCTAAAAATAGTAGCAAAAAAAGACCGCCAACATTTAGTGCACTCTAAAGATAGCAACTTTTTATTTTTATTTTTAATTACCTAGAATACAGGGTAGATAATTTTGGATTCAAATCTTAGCTGAATTTTGGATATAGTTATATGTTAATCACTGAAATAGTATTAGAAGTGTACATGTATGTGTGTGTGTGTGTATATATATTAAGAAATTTTCAAACTTTGATTTATTTCTTTTTTAATTTTCATATCGTTGATTTTTTTTTATTAAGTATCAATTCCATCACTTTATTAAATACATGAAATCCTTTTTATATATTATTCATTTTGTGTTTATAATATTAAATTAACCTTTGTTTTAAAAGCTTTGACTCGACACTCACATTGTATGCATAAATAAAAAATATATATATATTTTTTTAAAGCACTATTAAGTTTATTAGCTCATTGCACATATAGAAGAAATAAAATTTACTGTTAATAAGTAATTATCTCTCATAGATTTAGAAATTTAGTGAAAAAAAAATAAAAATATTAGTAAATATTTTTAAATACCACACGTGGGTTACTGGGCATACGAGTTTGATGTAGCCCATTTGATATCTTCGTATCCGAGAATCCACAAATTCGACCCCGCATTGTTCAAAAACCTCCGGGTCTTCTTTTTCATCTCCGATTTCTCGATACTTGCCACAAGCACAAATTCCACTTTTGAATCGGCCCAAAAATTCTTTCACAAAATAATCCATCTTTTTCTGGTTGATTGGTTTTGTAATGAAAACAATAGGGTTTTGTCACCTCTCTAACTACTTCTCCATTAGGCAGGATTTTGGTGGCCCAGGCACTTATTTGTTGAGGGGAAACTAATCCAATTTGATGGTTATATAGATCGATCATATAAGAAAAATTCTGTTTTATTCCGATTAAGCTTCCTTCCTATTAATCTGAAGTTTTTCTCAGATACAAGGCAATGGTTCAGTTCCAGAGCTAAAGATCGTAGTTCTCGAACGAGCAATCGAAACGATTCTGGAGCATCCTCGGGCTTGGGTTTTGTTCCTCCAAAGATCGTAGTACCAACTACTTTTTGGCGCGTTCTAATATGATCCGATTTATAAGTAAGCATCTCTTGTAAAATATGAGCAACATCAAATCCTTCTAGAGCCCAAACCACCAATTCCCCTACTCGTTGTCCTCCCCGGTTTGCCCTTCCCTTAAGGGGTTGTTGTGTTACTCGCGCATAAGGTCCATTGGAACGTCCATGGATTTTATCATCAACTTGGTGAATTAATTTCAAGATATAAGGCTTTCCTATTATAACGGGTTGTTCGAAAGGATTCTCCGTCCTTCCATCAAATATTCTGCTTTTTCCTGGATATTCGGGTTCAAATACCCAAGGATTTGCTGTTTGCTTACTGGCTTCGTATAATTCCGAAAACACTAGTTTTCTGGAAGCTTCTTGTTCATATCTCTCATCAAAAGGCGCTATTCGATAATGTCTGTCTAGTAAACCCCAGCGAACCCGAGCGAACGTTCAAATATCTATCCTACGTTCATTCGTGAAGGGATTCCTAATGGATTGAAAACCATTAAGTTTATTAGCTAACTGCACATATAGAAGAAATAAAATTTACTATTTAATAATTATTTAAAATAAAAATTAGTCTCAATTTATTCAAACAATTAAATATAATTGTATATATAATAAAATGTATTAATAAGTAATTATCTCTCATAGATTTAGAAATTTAGTAAAAAAATAAAAATATTTGTAAATATTAATTTCGCTAATCAAGTATAATCGATATTGATATTAAAATGACAAACTAACGGCTCATTTGTCGAAGCCAAGTAAATTATCAGACATAAGTAAATCCTTCTGATAGAGTTCTATTTAGGTTCCAGTGGTAGCAGTTCCAACTTATGGTTTCTTATGCCCCGACCATAAACAAGAGTTAGGGACTACCTGTATCGCATAGTCACGACCAATTATATGTTGTTGTTTTGCGTGTAAGTACTAGAAAGTGGTTGAAAATATTATTTTATGGGGACGACAAGTTGTCAAGTATCAAATTAATAATGTCGTAGACAAGAAAATTTTAATAATTTACAAATTTTTCATTACGAACATTTCATGGTTTGACAAATTCTCTAATCTTTTATAATATTCTCCAAAGTAAATACAGTACGTGCATCGCACGGGTTACGCACTAGTTCTCTTAGGAATTCAGTGAACTGCAAAGTAACATTTCAAACTTATTCCAACGACCAGTACAGGGATTTTGGTCCATACGTTAGCTCCAAAATATATTACAAATGGTTAAAAAAACAATTATAGTGTTTCCAGCAATTTTTTGCTTAACACCCCTGTTGTCTCACCTTAATTGGACTTGAAAGTAACATCTGGAGCTTAAAAGACTCACACAGCTTGTGAGGTACTAAAACGGAGGGAACTTCTTTTTTGCAACTGGCTTGTTCCTGAAAGCTACTAATTGATCCTCGGAAACTGGCCACCTGCAATCAGACGTATAAAGTAAAATGCAGCATATAAAACTTTTTTCATAACCACCATGGATAACATACTATGCTAAAGTAAATTTATGTATGTTCTCAATCCTTGCCCCTTGCTATATGACAGGAAAATAACTAACTCATGATGACAGACGAGTGAAACTGAAACATATCATAAATTTCAAATCGGTGAGAAGTTACATTAACACCACTTAAAACTACACAAAAAGAAATTGGAGGAACACTATTTCCTTCCAGAGATCTGTACAGAGAATGCAGTAATTCACTCAACATTAGTACTGTAACAAGCTAAATATTCTAAAAAAAGCTAAATATTCTTACAAACACAAAGCCCGTACAAGTAACTGATACATAACATACCGCATCTAGATCTACTTGAGCAACCACCAACTCCACGTCCTTCAGTGAGAACTGTGAGCCCTGAGCAACAACATCTCCATTCACCACAATACAAGAGCATCCATCTACATAAGAAAAATAAGCAAAACAAGACATTCCGGAAACATCATGCATTTTCACCACAAGGTAAATACAATTCGAAAATACCATTTAGTCATAACTTAGTTTCAGCAAATGTTGTTTGCACTACATATGACTATCTCTAACATTACGAGTGGTATTCCAATAATCCAATTACATAACAAGCTAGTAAATATTTTAAGCCTTTTAACCAAATATTATTACTAAAAATGTAAAAAGAGACTAAAAGGAATTAAGAATTCTGTAAATCCACAACTAAGTATTCAGATGAAAAGCGAACACCCATTTTGAAGTTAGGAAATTTAGTTACAAAGTTAATAGTCTAATTGAAATTCTAAAATGCGTGTCTTGTTGATATGTTTAATGAACCACTAGCATCAGCGACTTTATTCAGTGATCTCGATACCCAGATGTGTTGAGGAATGAGATAAGTCTCAAAGATATATCAAAACAAAAGAATATTCTGGACTACAGAAAAACAACTTAGACCAAGCTACTAACCGTAATATAGGCGCCCCCCATCACATCCTTGGTGATTGCTGTACATGTAAACTCCTCCACGGATATGTGTAGCACCGACAAAAGCACGCATACGAAGATCGAGTTTCCGTAATTGATGATGGCTCCCACTAGCATTCATGAAAACTTCAACACCGTTCAAGGCAAGCTCTGCATGAGGGGCCATAGGACTGAAAAGTTCCTCACACACTTCTGCTGCAACAGCTCTACGTGAAACACATACTTTGAGCATTAGAAATCATGCAGTCGGGCAGTTTAAAGTTCAATCAAACCCAAATGAGTCAGAATTGTCATGAACTCGTGATTCTAACAAAACAATGACAAAGCCAATATCGCATGATGTACACCAACTCAAAGTGACTTGATAAACTATAATACATTGGCAACAACAACAGAGATAGGTATATTAATATATCTAAATTACAACTCCTCAACTTTATGAGCAATAGTAATACTGGAACATCTATAAGCTACCTCTTTACGACCTATAAAATCCTGTACGACCAACCATATTGCTTTTGCACCTTTAAAAATTTAGAAAACGGAGAGATAGATTTCAATATCAAAACAACAGTTTAAGATGAGAGTGAACGTTAGAATAATAGTGGAAGTGATCGGCGCAACGGTTTAAAATAATTATATTTGCAAGAGATGATGGCATACGTATCAAGAAACTGAATAAACCCATAGCCGAAAGGCACTGTCCTTTGCGACAGATCATCAGATATTTCACTTGGCAGAAGAAAGTCTTCAAGATGCTCTTTTTGCTTCCATGCAGTAAACCATCTGAGTTCCCTGTAGTTACCATCATTCGCAAGCCACATCTTAGGGCGTATCAACAGTATTTTCCTATTCAAGCACAGCACTTGACAGTTGTAACGTTCTGATCCTTTGATAACAGGCATACCGAAACTGCACAGTATGCCATCTGTCCAGTCACCAAGCAATAACTCTTTTAAGCAGTCCCAGCTGCAAATTTCATAACATGATATATTTATTCAGAGAGAAAGAGCGTAATTAAGGCAAAATGAAAATCGAAGGTATAGCCTATTTGATGGATAAAATCTCTGACAACAAAGAGATTCCCTTCCTGCCAGGAAAGGTCTCATATTTCAAATTTTTAGTTCATGCACACGCAAACATGAATCAAGCAATGGTACGTGATTATCTATTCAACTCAAGATAATTGTTTGCATTCTATGAATGCCAAAAACAAATAATTGCACACACACACATACACACACAAACATATGTGCCATTCAACTCAAGATAATTGTTTGTATCCATCAGAACTTCCTAGTAAACCTCACACTAAAATCGTCAACCGGACAGTGCTCAATTATGCATACATGACATTCACTTAAGCAAGATTGATGTATGTAGAACTGTAGGCTTACGCATGGTTGACCGTGTCAAGTTCCAAGAAATGGTCTTCACAGCCATAGCCAGTGATTTCAAGCTCGGGACCCAGCCGAATAACGGCACCCGCTTCCTTAGACCTCAAAATGGACTCCTTTATATTTTTCATGTTGCAATCGAAGTCCATTGCCCATTGATTCAAGTTGCATGTCGCTACCTTCAGAAGCCTCATATTCTTAATGCCATGCAATTCACACACTTCCCAAAATCAGCAAATCAGTTAACCATCGCAAAAAAGTAAAAAAAAAAAAAAAAAAAAAGTTAAAAAAAAAGTCAATCTTCAGCGCGAGGACGGCGAATTTGATGCTAAAAATATCAATCTTCATGCACTTGTAGGGTAATAAAGTTCAACTCTCGCCAAAGAACCCGGCGGCCCTAAAGGTGGGGATATGCATAAACAGAAGTCATAAGAAAAACATCTATGTCCATCTTTAATCTAGCATGGATGAATTGTCGATGACATCTTAGCAACGTAACCTCCACCCTTTCCCTACATAGAATCCAAATTCCCTCTTTAAAACCTTCAGCCTCCACCAGAAATGATCGACAAAAACCACTTCGTTGGATGAAATCATCAGCCTCTTTGCCACTGAATTTGGGCTCCAAAAGAGCCACAACTTCAGGTTTATACCTATAATAATAGTAGAGAAAGCTCACTCAGAAGCTCCTTGAACAGTCCATTTCATTAGAATCACTTACAAAATGTTAGAGGGAAAGGGTGACCACCGTCAAAAAGGGGCTGAAACATTCCTTTCTCACTCGTCTTCCATATCACACGATAAGTCCTCATCAACGTGGCCTTTCGGTTTAGACAACAAAAGATCCTTATGATTAACGGTCGACGAACCATCCAACATCATATCCGCACTTTGGTTTTCAAGAAAACCTTCCGGGCTCGAGGCATTGTTGTCATTGAAAATGGAGTTGTCTAGCACGTGGACAACACTAGGTTAGTGGGGTCCGAATCAGAAGCCGCCCAAATCACAGTTTGTCCTCGAGAACTTAGAGATTCCGGCTAGTCGTCATTGGGCACGAGCCTGGCTATTCGATTTGATTTTCCCACACTCACCCCATTATCCTCCTTCTAGACTGCCACTACCGTTTCTGCATTAGGCTGAGGCTCCATACTATTACTCACCCATCCCACCTTCTTCAAACCCACCTCCTTATTTGTCGTAACCCGCCACTCCTCCTTCGACCTGGCTAATCCCTTACCCTTATCATTTCTGAAAACATTAATGCTCTCCACTCGTTCCTCCCATTCCATTTGGAGTTCCTCAATTCCCTCCTCAGCATCCCCATTCATCAAATTTAAAGCTTCATAACGGGGACCACTTGCAATATTAGCGGAATTTGGTTTTGGTAGTGATGCTGAATCCCGCTAGTTATTAGCTACTGATCCTCTATCCTTTTTTTTTTCTTTTTTCACCGCAATCCACTCACCATTTTCCATCGGGGCCACCAC
The DNA here is from genome assembly GCA_902706635.1 of Striga hermonthica. NCBI lineage: Eukaryota > Viridiplantae > Streptophyta > Magnoliopsida > Lamiales > Orobanchaceae > Striga > Striga hermonthica. The sequence continues at coordinate 6,598,226 of CACSLK010024742.1, read as the reverse complement.
ATTTCTCTTCCGACCACCGACAGCAAAGCTACCAGTTCCATCAACTCCTCCCCCACCGTTCTTCTCAGATTGATTAACCGGACTCGACCGAGTAGGGCAAATTGTGCTCAGATAGCCATACAGATCACATGATAAATATATATCGCGCAAATTCTCGTATTCTATTTTTTGCGGCCTACCCATAATTCGGAATTCCGTCATCAAAGGCTTTGTGAGATCAATTTGTACCGCTAGCCTCGCGAACCTCCCCTTTGTCTGTGGCAGTTTGACAATCAATTTATAACACTTCACCCACGATGTCCCCAATCCTCCTAAAAACCTTCCTGTGATATATGTAAGATGGCATCCTTGGTAAACTAATCCATGCAACAATGGATGTCATTTGATCTACATTCTCATTGAACTCCTGACTCCAAGGTGCACGTGAAGGTAGGTTCTGTTCACCACCCACAAGAGCCTTAGCTGCATCCTCATTCGTATTGAAACGAACTGAAAAATACCATTTTCATGATCTTATTGAGCATCCTTGGACCCAGGGCCAAATTTGTCGAAGCCTGTTATACAATGCAAACATCCCAAGGGTCTACGTGAACCCAGTTACTTGATACCGAGCACAATGCGCCAAGAATTGAACCAATCAACGTAAAATGAGTCCATAAGCTTCAAATTTGGCCCGTCAGGACCATATTCTATGATTACATCATCGTCAGATCCCTCCCCTTCATCCTCCACGTCCGATAACACCACATGGGTACGATCTTTCTCCACCAGATCGCGCCAGGATTTCTTCGATGGTAATCCTTGACCATCAATGCCCCCCGTGTTTGATGGCAGTACCCAAGGGGGTTTCTGACTGTAGGGGCTCCTCCTGTGATGCGAAAGAACATCACGCTTAGAGTATTTTCCATTCACTAACGGGAAACCGCGTCTTTGAGCACCGGGAACTCCACCGAATTCCAATCTGGGGGATTGGCTTTAGTGTTGAGATTAGGGTCCGTCAACCCATGGTTAGGGTTGAGATTAGAATCCGCCATCTCATCTTGGACAAATGATCGAACACCTTAATGGCATAATAATTGTGCCCGACGCTGGATAGAATGATCTAACAACTTGTCGCTAGCTTACACTTCTGTCACTACTGATCACTTTCAGCACCTATAAAAGCAGAATTATGTATCTACTAACCTGTGGTGGCCGCGCAGTTGCTGGTGCTTGAACTGGTGGTGGTGCGAGGAGTTCCAGTACTTGATGTGTGTTAGTGGACTGCGACGCGCTTTGCGTGGTGTATCGGGTGAGCTTGGCGATCAATTGCAATGGCCGCAGCTCCGAAAAAAACGAAGAAATCTGTTAGCCACTCTCCCACAGCTGCCGGAGATTCAGCCGCCTACGTCGTCCACCGTGAGAATGCTTCCGCCGCTGATTGAGGCGTTCCGTCTACCGCCGAAGATCCGATCAATTCCGATTTTATTATTTAAATCAAAAAAAATATTTAATTGAAAAAAAAAAGTCAATCAAAATAAAATAGACGTACTCTCAGAATACGTTTTACAAATACGTTTTACTATTCTGGGAATACGTTTTGAAACGAATTAAAATTATATACGTGATTAAGTTAATTAAATTAATATAAAACATGATTAAAAAAGTTAAATCAAATTAACTCTTGAACCAGCGCCTTTCGCCTTTGAAAGCGGGGACCCCAAGAAATAAGCCAACGCTTGTCTCTTCTTCTTCTTCTATCCGGAATTGAACTATCTAATAAGGCTGATCTACGGCAGGTTCGAATCCTGTTTCCGCTATTCGTACTGTTTTCTTGACGTGGTTCAGCCATCAATCGTGGGGCTGGCTGAGCTGGCCTATCCTCTCTTCACCAAGAAAGTAGGGAAAAAGCAAAGACTTCTCTTCAACGAGCTGCGGCTTTACCGAAGGACCACGAAAAGCGGGCTCATCGCTTCCTCTGGCTGTTCATCTGAATCATAACAAGAAGTTGGGGTAGCCGGCAGTCCTCCTATGAAATGATGGGGAGGGATCTCCTCCAACTGTACTAGCTGTCTGGTATGCTTTGTATAGTGACCTCTGGTCGCCTTGCTGAACTGAAGGGCGCCCGATCGGAACACCTTCTTTGCAGTTCTTATTAGAAGTGGGCTTTGCTTGGCGGTATGCCAGTTGGGCCCTAAGTCCCACGAAAGCAAACTCTTCTTGCTAACAGAAGAAGCTTTCCTCGTAGGCCTTCGAGTTGAAACCACCTTTCGCTCGGTAGAGAACACCAATCAAATCTAAGCGATTTCCTTTATCAGACCTGGGCATAAGAGGTCTCTTTCCCGTGCTTGAGGAAGCGTTACATTGAGAACCCCAACTCCAGCAAACAAGAAAAAATCATTCGAGAGCCCTCGTACCTCGTCTAGACCGGAAAGAAAGAACCCCAAATTTGAGACATCATGTGTCACCACGTACGGAATCTAGACAGTTCTTCTCGTTGAGATAGACCCTACTGGGAATCCCTTCTCTCGGACTTCAAACCGAAGCTAATAGAAGAAGAATTTTTCTGACGCAGGCCCATTGCATCAAACCCCCTTCTATCCCTTCCCTTTGTGGTATGGAAAGATCGTATTCCAACTGGTCGCAACTGGAGTTCGTTCCGCCTCTAAGGCTCATATTTGGATCGGTCGGCTGTTAACCGATTGGTCGTAGGTTCGAATCCTACTTGGGGAGATTTGATTCATTCTGAATTAACGAATTCAGACTAAAGGGGCTCACTTTGACCGTTAAGGGTAGGTTTGGTTTGGAAGGCCCCGTTGCTTTCTATTTGAAAGCGGATTCTTTTTTTTTTCTTTGATGCAGCAATCCCAAAGTTTCTTCTGACTTTCTCAAACCTGCTTTTTTTTAGCCCACAAATGGGATTTTTCTTTCAAGAGCATTTCCGACATTCCGAGTCCATTGATGACCATGTCAAGCACTTGCGGTGTGTGCTTGATAAATTGAGGGAAAGTAAGCTGTATGCTAAAAAGGAGCACTTTCCAACCATTCGAATGAATTGTGAGATCGGGTAGGGACCACAAGACAAAATAAATGGAAAGCGTACCGGATGCCGGGAGAAACTGATCTTTCAACTGACTCTTCAATGCATTTGCTTAACAGTATAAATTCGGTGTTCAGGTTGGAGCGAAAGCTAGAGGAAAGGGCCTTCTATTATCGTTAACAATCAAGCTTGCGGTCGTAGGATAACATCGGTATGGGACACGGGGACACGGAGAAGCAGTTAAAAGAGCTAGTCCTGTCAACAAAGGTATATCCTCATCATCAGGACAGAACGAGACTCCCTCGTTATACTTGACGAGCTCAAGATTCATGAAGTCATAGAAGAGGCAGCTAATCCGACCAAGTAAGTCAGCTAGTCCGAACCACAAGTGGATTTCGGTCATTGATTACTATTCCTTCGTTGCCTGCCCATCTTCTCAGCTCAAACCAACAAGAATGCCGAGGGGATCTGCCCGGCCCGAATTGAGCTCCTAAACCCATAACTATGGATAAATCTTTCAACTAACTTATGCCCGAATCTTGCCAGCAGGATCTTTGATCAGCGGAGCCGGTCTTACCCGTCCGCCCAGGAGTTTGGAAATCGATCGAACGAGTTCACATACTTTAGCTAGTGGCTTCAACTAACCACCTGAGTAAGAAAGGAATAGATTTACGCAAATAGAGAATCTACCCTTTAACTTTCTCAAGTTTAAGAGATCCGGAACCCAACGAACGAAGCAAAGCGCAGTGAAGTCCTGGTGTAATTCACCTTTCTTATAATAAACTAATTTTTACTTCTGATCAATTGGCAAGACGGAAAAAAGAAGGTTCAGAGGTAAATCCGAGAAAGGCAGGTAGAACAGATTCGTCCGGTGAAGGATTGCTCGGGTCTATCGTGGAAATTATTTGAAAGAAAAGAAGAAAATAATTTGCTGTGGTGAAACAAGGCTCATTTCCCCCTCACACCGACAAGAGCTAAGACTAGGGATCAGACAGCCGAGACCTTCTACTTCTTTCTAGAGAGGAAGGGAACTCTCTTTGAAGCGAGCTGGGAAGCTTCATATTCAGCCAAAAAGTGACTTCGAGGGAGGCATCGAAGAGTGGGGTAGTTGCTGTCGGTCGGCCAATAAAGCTTTCTATTAAAGATAAGGGCTTTGCTAATCTTTAGATGCTCATTTCGACCGAAGCAGGATCAGTCGATTACCTCTTCTTTCTTCGGATGAGACTTCTCCTTCGACGGATGAAAGAGGTCATTCAGCCCGCCCAAGCGAGGCATCAGAAGCTGGGTTAGCAAGGAGAATCATTCGAGTTCAGGCTCGACTCCGAAGAAGTAGTTTGAGCCAGGCCTCGTCTTATGTTTTCAGGTTTGGTTTTGTTTTTCAGCATTGAGGGAGTCAGCTTCAGTCTGGCACACGGATTGCGCCTATAACAAGTTCTTCAAGCAACCTCGTCAGGCCCACTGGGATGCTGCTCTTCGGGTAGTTCGTTATTTGAAGGGTACACATATTCTCAGATGTAAGGTTCGATTAAATTGACCAGTATCGGTCCAGTTCTCCAACCAAAGATTGCAATTTACTTCTCGTATTCGAACGCGGATATGGGGTTCAACAGCCAAGATAAGATGCTGACTGAGCTGGAATTGTAAACCTTACTGAAATTGACATAGGAGGACTCGGTCGAGTCGATAGGCGCGGGTAGCTTGCTTCCTTATTTGCCTTACTTACTTGGATTCAAGGTAGCCGTAGGGGAACCTGTTTCTGGATTTCACCAAAATCGGACGAAGCACCAAAAGCGGCAGTTGAAGGACGTCCTGACTAACGGACTGCCCTACGGTGAATGAATACGGTTGCTAAGCGCATCTACTCTTACTTTCTTCTTTGAGTTCCTGCGGGCTCAAGCTCAAGGTAACGGCCTAGCTTTTGCAGTCTTTAATGAGTTCCTCTTCGGGGCAGGTGCTAGCTCAAGGTAACGCGTGTCTTCAGTAGTTGATGAGTTAGTGAGTTCCTACGCGTGGGAGTTCATGAGTGAGAGTTGTTGTTGGAGTTGAACCCGTGAGCTTTGGCAGTCGACTCCGTCCACCTGGGGCAGTACTGTAATGTTCCAAGGGTTGGGGCTGATAAAGGTATATATCGGTCGCTCGGATTCCTCCGTCCCATGCCATGAATTGTCTCTATTTCGTGGCTGGCAGAAAAACACCTGGTAAATGAGATGGGAATTAATATGGTAGTTATGGAATAGAATAAGATATACTGACTACTGAAAACACCCATGGTCGATCGAGCTTACCGAAGCGATTAGCGATAGTTTGTCCGAAATTCGATGAAATGAAACAAGGACGAAAGGAGGGCTAAAGCCCATTCTTGGCGTCAGTCAAGAAAGGTTCTGTGACATTGACGCCCTTTCTTTTCTTTTATAGGTCGGTTGGCCCGCCTAACAGATGATGAGATTCTCGATCGATTTGATCGAATTTTGCAAACTCTTTCTCACTATTTCCTTTCCCGCCTCGCTGCGAACAAAGGACAGCTGCTCTCTTTCTGATCGCTACGCCGACAAGAATGGAAATTTAAAAAGTGTCGTCCAAGGCCTTACCTTTCTTCATGGGGTAGGAGTGTTGTGCATCATCATCCTTATGTGGGACAGTTTCTGTACAATAACCCTCGAAAGGGGATCTCATTCGTCAATTACATCGAACCTTGGATTACTCACTGATCCAAGTTGTGGGCATCACTAGCTCAGGGGCGAAGAAGGAAATCCCACCACCCCTTTATATATATTTTAATATATATATATATATAAATTATAATAATTATAGATAATATTGTCAAGGCATCTCAAGTTTTCAAGTTGGGAAAGAAGAGCTCGGTCCTCGCGGGAGGTACCAGAGGTCGGAAACAAGCCGGAAAGCCAGCAGCTCTTACCTTCTCAAGGTTGACTGAGCTTTTCAAGAATAGGCTCCTTGAGCTTGAGTCATGCTACTGGACTTCTTGAGGCATCTTTTATTTAGAAGAACATTCACCTCCGAAGCGGAAAAGCTGAAGATGGATATCGGACTGTGGGATTAGTGTAACGGCTAGTGTCCGGGTCTCTTGAGGTAGGGCGTAGCTAAGCCTTGTTATCCGTTTTCTTGCTGGACGAAGGTAGCTGGAAAGATATGTACGATTCAATGAGGCTACAACCATAAAAGCAGTCCCTGGCTATACGACAATACTGGTAGGCCTACCTTATGCTTACGTTATGGTTACTACATGAACTGATCGGCGTCCACATTCAATCGCTTTTGAAGACTTGCAATAATGAAAAAGATAGGATCGAATGGACCAACAACCATACTCATTTACGTCATTTCATAAAAGCATAAGAAAGGCCTTATAGAGGAGTGCTAGCCCGCCCAGCCAGGACTAAGCGCCCAATTCCACTTTTTGCAGCTAAGGCACAAAGGTGATAAGTGTTTAGATTATAGATACGAAGGTACGGAAAATAGACAGGTTTAAAGTAAAGTGAGTAAGAGAAGGTTAGAGAGAACCATCACTTTGACATAACAAACTGAGAAGCTCGTTCACAAGTGACCGAACTCCGAGGAACTCCGAGTGAGGTAACGATAAGAAGCGAGCATCTTGCCGTGAGCTCGCTTCCAAGCGGAGGACAAACTTCTGGCTTGTGGCTACTTTCTTTGAGTTTAGAGTTTAGGACTTTGGATCGGGATTGACAGTAAGAGCTGCGGAGTTGGACTATACCGTTGTTCTTCTGTCTGAGGCAAAGGCGAATCCCTTATACTTACTACGGTCGAGCTGGCTTGGCTGGTTGGTCTTCATCCCGACTTCGTGAGTCTACAAGCCTTTTGAGGGGCTAGAGGAAGAGTACGGCCGTATGCGCCTCTCGACTTGACATAGTTGTTCCAGCGCGCTCCCCTGATTCTGGGAGACGGGACTAGCCCGACCTTTTTGTTTTGCTCTAACCTGTTTTACCAATAGGCGCTCTTCCATTATTTGATCCCCGCTTTTCCTTAATTTAACAAGATGGCCCGCTCAAAGCAATCCTTGTGATGTCACTGAACGGAAAGGCTAACGGTTTTTTGGTGATCGAAATGTTATCTTGGCTTTCAGGACCGGTTTTGTCGGGTGATGGTGGGTAGGATATACTTTCAGATACCTTAGATCTAGCTATGCTTGCTGACCTTTGCTACCTATTCTTGACACACTTGACACGGTAGGAATAAGAGTAAGCTAAGCTGTTGTCCAAGGGATTGAGCTCTTATCCGGATGGAGCATACGAAGAATCGGTAGTCGGTGTGAAGCGGGCGCCTTCCTTTCCCCTTTCTGAACTAAGCGGGAAATGGGATCCTCTACTGATTCAAGGGCAGGAGTTTTCGTTTTGTTGGATGGAATTTCAATGAATTAAATCTATAAGAATCACAAAGTTCTGGCTTTTGAATAAAAAAGAAATCAGTTAGAACTGGGATTTCTGGCCTATTCTATTTTGGCAGTTCGATCGTGGAATTTCTTTCTTTCTCTATTTGGAATTGGAAGTAAAAACGGTACTTTAGGTACTCCAACAGGCATAATCTGAAAGATTGAATAGAGCAGGTTACTTTGACGCATATTCTACCTTTTGTTCTCCTTCCTCTGGCCCCAGAACTCTGTTCGTCCCTAGTAGCACTCCCCTTGACCGCCAATCGCTTTCTTCACCGATGACCAAGCCCCGCTTCCCTACTCCTCCTCTTCCACTAGACCTCGTCTTTCAAAGAGCAGCAGCCCTGTCGCCTCGTCGACCATACCCGTCGCCCGAAAATATTGTTCCATATCGAACAAGGGGAGGAACAGAGGATATCGGACAGGGCAAGACAGGAGAGTTTGGAGAGGCGGTCTCTAAGATGGGTTATCTGTTAGGGCCTTGCTCAAAGGCGAGAGCATTTGCTTCTTCAGACGTGGGTGCTTATGGGACTTCTGCTCCTCACTCCCTTCATAAGTGAGTACACTGCATCGATACTCAGACGTCTTGTTGGCTTCTCTATTGAAGGTAAGAAAAAGGTACGACGTAATTTAAAAATACGTTTATTAAAAAATGTATTTTCGAAATACGTTTTACCTACTAAAACGTATTTTCGATATACGTTTATTTTTAAAATACATTTTATATACTATAAGTATATATAAAAAAAAATTGTAAATTTATTATTTAGTGATTTTTTTTAATGGAAAACGTATTTTGAGAATACGGTTTCTTTTAAAAAAAAGTTAACAGAATTTTTTTAAAGAAATCGTATTCTCAAAATACGGTTTCTTTAAAAAAATAAAAAATTAAAACGTATTTTGAAAATACGTTTTATTGTGCAGAAACAGCAACTTTACAACAAAAATAAAAATAAAAAAAAAAATGTTTGTCGAAATCGATTGCAGAACCAACTTCAACAACCAAAATTCATCCAAAACAACCAAAATTCATTCAAAATATATCAATTCAACAAACAATATTGGACCACAATAATTTATCCAATTGGACCAATATGTCTGAATTTAATTACACAAAATTAAAAAAAAAAAAACAAAAATGTCAATAAATTTTCCTAATAGTTGCTAGGAGTGAATTGGTCCGGAGGTCTGCGCTGTCGGGAGCCCATCCGACGCTGGTACGTCTGTAAAGAAGACGAGGCTGTGGGCGTCGAGGTTGTGGGTGTGGCAGTTTCTTCTTCTTCATCTGAATAATTGATATTTTAAGAAAATCAGAAATTCTCTTTGACAATAAATAAATAAATAATTTAAAAATCATATTGAAGTTAAGTAAAAAATTCTGACCTTGTTCTTGTTCCTCAGGCACGGTGTTGGGAGGCACGGTGTTGGTAGGCACGGTGTTGGCATCGAGTTCACGGACACGGCGTCTTCTACGGCCACCAATATTGGCAGCAGGTCGATGCCTCGCCCGGTGCGACTGCGTCATTTGGGGTCGGACGTAGCTCTCTTGAGATAGAACTTGACTCGACGACATCCCTTGCGTGACCCCTTTTCCCCCGACAGTCAGTCCACTGTAGAGCATGTTTTGGGACTGTGCGATTACGGACTGCTGCTCTAGAGTGAGTGCATTAAAGTCAAGGGTCGATAAAAAGTTATAAACTCCATCCATGGCATTGGCCTGAAAATTATTACTATTAATAATAATAATAATAATAATAATAATAATA
>CACSLK010024742.1:6559456-6576536 GCA_902706635.1 Striga hermonthica | reverse complement strand
TTTTTTTTTTTTTTTTTTTTACATTTATTTGCATTATTGATGGGTTTTTTTCTCTGATTGGGGATTGAATTGTGTTAAAACGGAATATCGGCTAAGATTGGCAAATTAGGGCTTTTTTCTAATCTTCATGTTGATCCTCGGGTTGGGTGATTTTGTTTTCGTTATAAATTTTAGTTTCCGATTTGGGGTGGTGTATAAGGATGCAGTCGATATGGTGTCATTGTTTAGTGAAAGTTGATTCTTTTATTTATTTTCATGTTTTTTCGATTAGAAACAGTTGTTGTGAGTTCGACATAACTGTTAGAACACCCATAGTTTGTTTCTGTTCGATAAATAATGAAGCTTTCCTAAGATAGGACATTGATGCTTATGTTCTGTTTTGTCATCCAAAGAATATAGCTTGAAGCCGAATAGTTTTCTTCAGGATGCAGGTGACATCAAATTTGAATGAAAAATGGAGTTTTTTTTTTTAGAAATTGAAATACGGTTTTCACTTGAGTTCATTAGTTTGGAGCATCATTTGTGCGGCTTGTAAACTTAAAACTGTGCACCACATCACACGGGATTAGTTGTTTTGAATAAGAGAAACGTGGAAATTATTTGACTTGTTTCTGACTTGCCCTTCACCGAGAAAGGCAAGGGGAGGAAAAATTAAAAATGGCGAAAAGCAGATCAGTCACCGTGTCAGCCCTGCAATTCGCTTGCACTGACGACGTCTCCACCAACATCGACACGGCCGAAAGGTGAAAAACGGTTTCTTATTTCAGGTGTCAATTTCTGTTTCAAAATGCTTATTGCGAGAAAAATTCTAGTCCGCTTAACCTGAAGATCTTTAGTCATAAGTTAATCTTTTGGGGCATATTCTTTTGTAATTGAAGGTCTTAGTTGTAAGCTTATGCTGTACGTTTTAACTGCTTGGTAAGATAATGGTGCGGTTCAGAAGGACAAATTCAATTTCTTTCTCTTTATTTTTCCTTTTCATGTGTGTATGTAGGGGTTAAGTGTGCTGAATGGATTAAGAGAGTTATTTCTTAATTGTATTAGTGTTGCATTCTTAATATAGTTTCTAACGCGAGTTCCTGTGTGAGTCTTAGGTGGGTCGACCTATTATACTATATGGACAAAAATGTATACTTATACGATCAAATTATACTTTTTGATTTTGTTGTTTTTAATATAAGATACCTTTCACTGAAGGTAAGCATATTTTTTGAAATAGTATATCGAGTTAATGGTTAGATCGGCCTAACATAGAGCCTACCGAATTTCTTAATGATCCTTTATTTTTTATTTTTATTTTTTTTATTGTTTTTTTCCTTTGAGCGGCTATTGATGATCCAAGATAGAGTAATTTAGCAAAGATATGTTGTAGACTATGTGCAGAATCTTTTCATCATAGAATTTCTTTGTAATTAAATGACTATGTTTCAGATTCTTCTGTATGATCTCATCTTGTCTTTATCAAGTGGTTCCCCCTCTTGGGGATAGTATTATTGATTTTGAATTCATAAGAGAAGAGGTGGATATGAAAAATGTTCTATTTGTAATTTTGTACATAGAAATTTTCCTACTATAGGAAAAAAAAATAATATTCTATTGCATGCATTTATACATGGGCGAATTTACCCCTCAAATTTTATTTTTTTTATACTCTTAATATTAAAATTTTAATTTGCCCCCCTTTCAATTTATTTTTGCACTCCTAGATTTTTTGTTTTAAACGTTACTCACCAGACCAACTTGTCCACAATTGTCAATTAACAATTCAACACTTCTTTTATTTTACTATTAATTTTGTATATTAATTATTATTATTCTACAATTTTTTATTGCCCTGAACCTAACCGATGAGAAAATAAACCGAACCGAACCGACTTATGTGTAACGGTAACTGAGAATCGGTTGCTAAAATGTTATCGGTTCGGTATTGGTTCTGAACCCAATATGTCATGTCTTTTGCCCCTTCTCAACTAATTTTCTGGTTTCGCCCCTGCATTTATATAAGAATTGTGCGAATTTTCATACAGCTTGAAATACTTTTGAATGCAGATTGGTTCGAGCAGCTCATAAGAAAGGGGCAAATATCATTCTTATTCAGGTGTGAGTTCTTTGAAATGATGAAAACTTAGTTCTTGATAAGGCCCAGCTATGTGCCTGTCGAGTTGCTCTTGTCATCTTTGTAGTTGTAATTTTTTCAGTTATTATTCAGGCGTGCTTCCTTTGAAATGATGAAAAATTAATTCTTAACATAATGATGGTCACTATTTTCCTTTCCAATCGGGCTTGTCATCTTTGTAATTATAAATTTTTAATTTGTAAAATTTCTCCACATACATCATACAATCATGCCTAAACTCTCGTACCTGGTGGGTTATTTTCAATATTTTGAAAGTTACTTTGTTATTGGATATAAACATTTGCCTTTTACCCATCCCCATGTCTACACATCTATATGCTGTCAGTTTTTTCTGGTTGGTTTTGTATTTATACTGCATTTGATCATTCTTAAGGAATTCTGACGAGTTATGTGTAGCTTTTGTGGCTTGGAATTGTTTGTGTTACTTCTGTCTATTTTTACTTGGCGATTTATCATATTTCAGCTGGGCTAGGATCAGGTATTACTGTATGTATTGTTGCATAATTTCACAAACTAAGTCATAATTGTCCAGATTTGAGATTTATTTCTACTTTTTATTTCTAAATACCTGAATGACGCACCCAGAATTTAACTAAAAGATGCCCCATGACTGCACTTCATGGTTACGGATTAACTAAAATGAAAAAGGAAGCATGTCTACCGAACCATTTGTCTTGTTGTAGTGAAGCATTGAAGGATAGCACCTTTTGATTTTTTTTTTTTTTTTTTTTGGCTCGTTTGTGAATTACACTGTATATGCTTATTTTTTCTTACTATCCATTCTCAGGAATTATTTGAGGGTTATTACTTTTGCCAAGCACAAAGGGAAGACTATTTCCAGCGAGCTAAACCCCGTAATGAACACCCCACTATATTGAGGTAATAATTCTGGTCTGGTGTAAAGACCGTGAACTGTGAAGACCGTGAACTGTGAACTTCACAGTTTCCCATATTAATTTTACATAAAGCAGTCAGTCTATCTAACTAAGGTTTTGCATCTCAGGATGCAGAATCTGGCCAAGGAATTGGGAGTAGTGATACCAGTTAGCTTCTTTGAGGAAGCAAACAATGCACATTATAACTCGATAGTTGTTATTGATGCTGATGGGACTGATCTTGGACTTTACAGAAAATCACATATTCCAGATGGGCCAGGTTTGGCAACTTTAATTATACAGACATGAGATTATATTTTCAGGTTGATGTTTTTTTTTTGGAGGTAATGATTATGTTTTTCTCAGGCTACCAGGAGAAATTTTACTTCAATCCAGGCGACACTGGTTTTAAGGTTAGGACCAGGGAATTAAAAGGCCAAACCTATGTTATTAATCATTCGGTTTATTACTTTACTGCACATTTTTCCTTTTTGTTTCAATCAATTAACTTGGTGACGTTAACAGGTGTTCCAGACCAAGTATGCCAAAATTGGAGTAGGTAAGATATATTTACTTCTAGGTTTACATCCATCAGTTTTTACTTTCCGGTTTTAAGATGTAGAGTTTATTACGAAAAGTACCTTTGCTATTCATCTTATAACAAATATGACCTACCTATCTTTAAAAGCTACAAATATGCCCTTCCGGTACTTCTTACTTGGTATAATTTCACCCTCAGTAGGAGGTGTTTGTTAGGAGAAAGCAAACCTCAAAGGGCGCCTGTAACACCGTATCGAGTTACTTGTCATTATGTAGTTTTTTTTTTTTTTTTTTTTTTTTATATATATATATATATATAGATAGTAAGTTAGTCTTTTTTGTAGTATATAAACCTTCTCTGGTTAATATACTTTATAGGTATATGCTGGGATCAGTGGTTTCCAGAGGCGGCTCGAGCCATGGTACTTCAAGGTGCAGAAATATTGTTTTATCCGACTGCTATTGGTTCTGAACCTCAAGATGATGGCTTAGATTCTCGGGACCACTGGAAACGGGTGATGCAGGGCCATGCTGGTGCTAATTTGGTGGGTTGAGGATCCCGGGCAGTTTTATTATTTCTTTCACATCATTTTTGTTATTCGTATTCTTCAAGCCACTATATCAATAATGAGATAATAATATCTAAATAATCTCATCAACTTTTTTAAGTATCTCATTGCATGCATTATCACTCAAATCATAAATATTGGCTAAACCTTTTATCATCATAGTTCTATTGATTCTTTAGTTATTACTACCTCCATTTCAAAATAAATGTCGTTTTGCCTTTTTTGATTCATCCATTTTGCTATGTATCTAGTTAATGTCTAGATACATAGCAAATTAGATGAATCAAAAAAGTCAAAACGACATTTATTTTGAAATGGAGGGAGTATCATTTTTAATAGTCCGTGCTGTTCGGGAATATGTGTTTGCTTTTAATACAATTAAAATAATTTTGTAGGTAAAAATAGCTTTATGGATGTTACTACTAAGACTATCACTTTTTTAACTTTATTTTAAACATTTCAGGCGCCTTTAGTAGCTTCAAACCGCATTGGTAAGGAGATTATAGAGACGGAGCATGGCAAAAGCGAGATAACTTTTTATGGGAATTCATTCATAGCAGGTAAGCCTTTGCAAATTAGCTAAAGAACTCAATTTCATTCACTTCCACTGTCTGGTAGAAGGAACTTTGACCATGCACTCTCTGTAATAGGGCCTACCGGTGAATTAATCGCTGAAGCCAACGATACAGAAGAAACCGTTCTTATTGCACAATTTGATTTGGACAAAATAAAATCTAAGAGAAGTAGTTGGGGGATTTTTCGCGATCGTCGGCCGGATTTATACAAGGTGCTCTTGACTTTAGATGGCAGCAATATTTCCTGTTGATTTTTTCAGTGTTCTGTTTGCATATGCTCGGTGCTAAACTTGAACGACAGTTTAGACTTTTCTGTTTGTGTTGCTTATTTGAATAAAGCAATGGTACGTTAGTTGAATTGAGGTCAATATGTCCAAGCCTCAGCCCCTTGAGCAAATGATTTTATGTCCCGATACTATTCACAATCACGCATCAGTTTGAATTATGTCTGCTTCACAATATCTTTGAGAATATGATGTATAGCCATGTTTTTCTAGTTTCTTTCCTTCCTTTTTTTCCCTCATTTTTATTTTCTGATTGTTTTTAATATTACAAAATAAATGCGATTCGCGAAATTTAGGGGGTGTATTTATTTGGGATTATTCTACTTAGTATTTTTCTTTTGACCACAATTCTTTAGGAAAATACTTACAAATGTGGAAGGACTAGCAAGCATCTCAGATATAATACCATATGTGCTGTAATTTTTTTTTTTTATCCTATTTTTCATGAAGAAAATCCCGAAGACCCAAATTACTGTCTTACTTGCAGTTCAGGCAAGAAACATAGCTGAAAGTATGCCATGCAAAAACATGACACAATCTGGAAATTTTCCTACTTAGATATAATGAAATACCCTTCGAGACTTTTTATTTTTCTCTTTTACTTTTTCGAGTAAATACAAAATGATCAAACTCGGTGGTGGCTGTCGAACCTCTGACCGGTCGGGACTTAGAATCTTAAATTGCCCTTCAACCGTCATTTTCTTTTCATTGTATCTTCTGAACATGTTCCGCTTTTCCATCTTCATCGATAGCACCATCATCATCAACATCATCATCTCGATCTTCTTCATCATCGTCATCGGACTGAATGAAGTTTAACTTCAACCGCCCGTTTTCACGTTGCACGTGCAGTAGCTCCGGGATCCTTATCTCCTTAAGAATGAACCTCCCGTCTTGCCTGAATGACCTAAAGCTCACAAACGGCTTCCCGCATTTGCCTATACAAGAAATCGGAGGCGGGAAGTCGCCCACGTCGTAGCTTCTCGATCTTTTCAACTCTCTCCTCTAGCGATTGCCCATTCTGACTACCGTTATTGTTGGTGAAGGCTTCGTCTTTCAAGAAGCTCTCGATCCCGAGCCCCCCGGTGCATGTCGAAAGATTATCCGAATTCACGGACGAGAAGCTGTCGCAATGCATGCAATGCTTCTTCTCTCCGTAGAAGCTTTTGCTTTTGTCCGCGTGAGTGCTCGAAATCCCACATTCGTCCCGCATGGCATTTGGGTCGGTTGAGGGGAAAGAAAACGAGGAGCCGGAGAAAACGTGGGGATGATCGAGATGTGATGAGAAGGTTTCTATATCGAGGGTCTTGATGGGTTTGATTGTTTTTGCCATGGTGAAAGGATTTCAACAAGAGTGGGACTTGTTTTCTGGCACAAGGGGATGTCAATGTTGATGTGTTTTTCTAGGCCAATACAGGCTACCATGGATCAATTTGATCTCCTCCAAGAAAAATGCTTTGATTTTGGTGATGAAGAAAGTAGAAATGTGTGTGTTTTATTGAAGAGGGAGAGGCACACGGGAAGGGCATGAAAAAAGTGAAGTATAAAGATTGGAACTATTTATTAGGAAGGCTGCTTTAAGGGCTGCCTCTAAGTTTGCAGCTAACTAAAGGATACTCTGTGGTTATGCAGCTGTTCAGTTTTGACGGTACACTTCTCTCAGCCTTTGCTTTCCTTTTTCCTCCATAAAAATAGGTCAATATATTTTTTTTTTTTAATTATGGTCCAAATATATTTGTATTTTTATTTTGACCAGAAAGGGTACTATCATATGTGTTGCTAATAATTTGAAGTATTGAGAATAATAACGTTGATTATACATATGAAAAATTATGAAAAACTGGAATTTAACAAACTAAATACAACAATAACAACATACCCAGTATATTCTCAACAGGTTAGAGTCTGGAGGGAGGGTCAGTTGTACGCAGACCTTACTCTTGTAATTATACAAGGAAGCTATTTTCGTAGCGACCCAAGGTGCATTGCATCGTTTGGTATATATGTATTTTCTAGAGACTTCACTAATAGATGAAACACTAGAATTTAATTTAACCATTTTGATCTAGTCTATTATTAACATTATGCCAGGAGAATTGTCACAATGACTCTTCTAGCGACATTTGCAATTTAACAAACTAAAAGAACCCTAAAATATCTTATAGCAAGTATCCTTCATTCTCTCCAAGTTCTAGGTACCATATAGTCGCTCGCCATCAAAACAAGCATCATCGGGTTCTGAACAAAGTAAATCGAGCAAAACAAAGTCATTTCATTTTCTGTTAACAAACGCATTCCAGCACCAATAGGTAAACAACCTGAGCTTAACAGAAAGGGGCGTCACATTTAACAAAATAAGATGGAAACAATCAGAGGCAGCAAAACACTCGGTTTAATGTGAGATCTCAATCCTGGACCTCCTCAGGTTGTTTCTTCCTTGAAGCCCAATACCACCCAAAGGCAGCAGCAATAGTAAAAATACCGGCAGCCACAGCATAGTTCTTGTCTTTGTCGGTTGACACATTAGGAGCCGAGGATGACTGCCCAGCACTCGGCTTAGCATCAGCTACAGATCCCGAGCCTCCGGCGCTAGTTGCGGGTGCTTCATCTGCTTTGGGACCCTTGATACAATCAAACATTAAAGCATGAGCAGAGAGATTTTAGGATTTGGTATTTAATCAATGCAATGAAGAACCAAAAACACACATAAAACACACTCACACAAATTTACACACACACAAATTCAGTTTTTTTTTTTTTTTTTTTAATTGTAACAAAAGCGGACATGATGGGGTTAGAGAGTATGTACCTTACGAGCAAGCTTCTCCAACTTCTCTTGTTCCTTTTTCTGGAAAAAAAAAAAGAAGATGGCAGATAAATATACAGCAGTTTTGTTGAATTAGAGGCATGCAATTGTCATTGATGTACATGTCTCAAGAGCTTGTTCTTAAAGCAAACAACTAAATAAAGTAAGTAACAGCCCTAAAAATGACCCGAATCGACAGGTCGCCACAGTTGAATTATGTGTTTATACATTTAGCAATAATAATTACCTACAGTGTCCCTCGTTAACGAACCAGATCAAGTATAAAGTATAAAATCCACCACACAAAGTATGAGAAAAGAAAGCTGCAGGATCATCATAAATGCACTTTGTGAAGACTTTCATCTAAAAAATATGACAAGGGAAGAATCAAGCTTCAGAATCGTTTTCACAATTTTCAGTATGTTCCTGTCCAGATAGAGGACCGAAGCAAAATGCAACAACCTGCCATTAAGGAAGCACCACAATGCGTATAATTGTCAAAATTTGTTATATCTAGAGCCACAGTTCTGAATTTACCTTGATATAGACATTTTCTGCAGCCTTCTCCTCCTCACTAAGGACTTTGCCACCGCTAGAGAACCTGCGCGAGATATATCTAGCAGCAATCCTCGATGCCATGGTAACACAATTTCCTGCTAAAAAAAAAAAGTTGTCTGAATGCACTTCATGTAATTGATGTGCTGAATGGCATACAAATGAGAATAGCTACTTGCAGAGTGCCAAAGAGCACGAATACTGGAATAGAAAAACAATCGAGCTTTGAATACAGATGAGTACTCTTAAGGATATGTGACATTTTAACAGCTCTCAATCTACCAGAACACATAAAAAATTCAGTTCAATATTCATTCTTCCTCCAAATACATGGATCATCTCAAACAATAAAAGTAACTTCATATGCTGAAAGGAATGAAGTAGAGTGAAATTCGGCTGTTGTTGATACAACTACGACAAAGCATATTCCACTTTTTGCGTTCTAACCTGCCATTATGTCCAAACTTCGGCAGCTATATCATTACACATTACCAGCATTTGGAAGCCTCCTTTATAAATTCCATTTAGTTCAAAGAACCTCAAAGGAAAAGGCACTAGATACAAGGCTAGAAATGTAAATCCTAGCAGGTTGTTTAAAATTAAAGAAACATAGTAGCAATACGTCCGCTCAAGCAAATTATTTACGGCATTCACAGGAAAAGATGGGTATATACAAAGCAGTCCTTGAAATTAGGGGGCATATACAAGTAGACCATGTTTTCGCAAGTGATACTTTAAAAATGTAATAAGTCCATAGGACCACTAAGACAAGTGAAAACCAATACAACTCAACAACTATTGGCATAGTAAAAAGCCACACTGGATGATAGGTAGGACAGTCAATTTAATTATTCAAGAAGCAGACTCCTCAAATGTCCAATAAGTAGTGCCCTCACATTGAACAAGCTTGACTACTATCACTCGAAAATTGAAGAAAATGTGCACAGGCCAATGAATTTACATGGCTGTTATTCCGTGTAAAGTATTTATGACGATCTTCAAAAAACCTACACTACAGAACAAGAACTAGGAGACCTGCAAATTGGTGTCCAATAGATCACCAGAAGGAAGAAATCAAACTCATACTGGTAGCAAGTACTCTGTGCTAAAACCACAAACAAAATGCAAGCGGGTGCTACAAGACTTTCATACAACTCCAAAGCAATTCCTCCAAATTTTGTTAAATACAACTACGATGAACAAAATCAACAATCCATGTGCGAGCATAGAAGTATCCCACATATCTTCATTAGTTCAAATTCGATAAAACAACCCGGACAGCATATAGATTTTTTGCACACAGAACCTCGCGGTACCCAGCTAATATAAATGAAACCACCCAAGTAAATGATTCAACAAAACACATTCCTACCCCATCAGAATTAAAGAAAACAGTAACTCCTATTCTAAGCACCAATAGACAAAGCAGTATCGAAAACCCATAAGACATCCCAAAATATACCAGATAAAAATAATGTAAGGAAAAATCGGGCCGACATGATAACATTATCAGACGACGGGAAAGGCAACAAAAATGCGAAAACTCAAGATCTCAGCTGAAATAATGCCTCAAATTGAACAAAAACAGAAAAACAAAAGTACAAACCAAAGCGAGCTCGGCATTTCACATGAATCAAATCAACATAGTAGCGCAACACAAGCATTAACACTTAAAAATAGAGATTCCTATGGACCTGAAAGATCTAAATTGTACAGTAAATACCTGGGCACAGAGAATGGAGATTCTGATGAAGTCTAGAGAGAGGAAGTTCGGAGGTTTTTCGGGGCTAAATGACAGTGCCGTGTAGAAGGAAACTGACGAAGAGAGTAAACATCTGGAATTGCTTCTGTGGGCCGAGGCCCAATATAAATACAACCCATTTTTTTCCCTTTTAAATGTTTACTAGTTTAAAATTCTTGCAAAAATAGAATCAATATCTTTCTTATCTCTTATTCTTATAAGAAAAAATGATATCCCTTGTTTTCACGCCACGTCGTGCATCCTGAAGCCTTTATTTTACCTCTCTTTGACAAACGACATCGTTTTGCCTTTTGCTTAATTCTTAAGCGATAGGTTTTATGAACATGACCAATCCCTCTTCTTAAATCAAAACATTTCATCTTAAACCCTCGGTACTCATTTTCCACGCAATGCGCCGCTCCTCCATGACCGCCCTACCCTCACAGAACCCTTCGTCTGTGAGAAGGCCGCTGAAGTTTGATTCAGCTAAAGTGGTCGACGTGTTCGTCGTCACCAGCTGTGAGGTCGGCGCGGCGTACTCTCTCGCACCCAAGTTCTCACCACTCGGCCTCTCCCCTAATAAGATCAATGAGTACATCAGACCCTTCGAGTACTGGGAGGGCCTCTGCTTGACCGTCAAGACACGGTCTAGGACCACCAGGTGAAAGTCATTGTCGTGCCATCTGCCGCCTGGCACTAACGTCGTCGCTCATCCGCCGCTTGCTCCGCTACCCCATCTGGTACGCCCTCATGGACGTCGACACTGCGCCACACGCGGCCCACCCACATGTCTCTAAGACCAATAGACCCATGTGATTTCTCCCTCCCTGCCTTCATCAATACTCCAATTCTAACACTATTTTGAGTTTCTTTCTTTCTTTTTTTTTTTTTTTAAAAAAAAAAGGCGATCTGTTTAGAGTGGGGTTTGAGGCTCATTTTGTAATTGGGGACAAATAGCCAATTTACTATGCTTTAACTATTGCAAAGTGTTTGATCACCTGTGAATATGGTTCTAATGAGATATGAGAATCATCGAATATGTTTCGTCATGTAAAGTGAGTTATTGGGAGAATGTCTAATAGATGTTAGTAAGGCTGATTGATTTAATTGGAAAAACCAGATGTTTGTTGACCGCTTAGCGTGGGAATCTACAAAACCTTTTCAATTTGTACTATTGCTATGATGTCGAAGGCACCACTCAAACGTTGAGTAAATGCATTTTATAGGTTTATTTCGGAGGTTCCAAGACTTCGAATGTATGATGAAGGATGAATTCATGGATGTTGAAAAGGTTATGATTGCTAAACTCATTATTTTTCTCACAGCTAGACCGTAAATCGTCGTGCAGTGATAGAGAAAATAATCGATTCGATTTCTCAGTTGCCTTGCCATCTGAATATGTGCAAAGCTATAAAAAATCTTTACAACTTTGCTGGCACAAATTATTTGCAAAGTATGTGCTTTAAGTTTGAAACTATTAATTCTTTATTTTTTTATTCTTAGATACAAACATCCATGTTTGACTGATTGATTTATCATATACAAATTTGGTGGTGTTGTGCAAAATGAAGAATAAGAGAGAATATGAGTGGAAAATTTGAACAATATGAGTTGTTTACTACGTCCCTCTTTCTGAGCTTCAATAATGTTATTTCTCATTCACTTTCAGGAGAAAGTACAATTAATGCCTGAGAGTGCTATATTCCGGATAGTGATCAGCTTCCTTTGAGCACAAAGTATTATCTGAGAAGTTACCTGGTGTTGATAAACAATACGACAAACTTTTGCTTGAAATGGTATGTTGAACTGGATGAGATTGTGGTGCATTTAGTTATTGACTTTATTTTGAATGGGTCTTATTAAAATGTATTGCAGGGGATAGTGCAGCATAAACTTATCTTTACAAAGAGTCAAGATGTTATTGAGACCACACTAGCGTTGGAAAACTATCGCAGGCTTGCGATTGTAGGAGAGGTGCTGTTGTTTTCTAGGTAGCCCGATAAATTATTTTTTCCAAATTATTTTGGAAATTATATTTTCATTACATGGGATTTTGTTATAATGCAGATCCAATAAGTGATTATGTGAACGAAAACTTGAATCAACATCAATTACAGAAAAACTTATATTTGTTACTCTTTATTTGATAATGTTACCGGAGTTTCTCATTCCAGGCATTCTATGACCACTACACAAGTCAATTTCAGGGGAATAAGTGGCAAAAGGTACCGACTTTGGCAGATATTATGGAAAACTTCTAATGATGCTTGGTGTTCCTTTCCAGTACACACTGAGCAGGTTAGCTTCTATTATGTTTCAGCGTCTGGTGATCTAAAGTATAGTTTTTTCCCATTATTTTTTTTATTAATTATCTCATTCTCATATTTTTGTATATGTTGAGTAGCCGACATATATTTTTGCTTGTTCAGAGACAAGTTGCCCAGTGTGTGGAGTGAGTCATCCGATCAAAGGTGAATTGTGGAATGATGATTTTTGCTGACAAAAGGTTAGTCGATCCTCATTTTTCATATTTAATTGTTTTCAAGAGATTCACACACGCATTGCTTCTGCAGCTCGACATATAAGCAGGATAAATTGTGTCATTTCTTAAATTGTTTGATTGTTTGTATAAAAAAACAATGACAAACATTAGAAGCTACCTGGTTTGATATTATCACATTTACGGGGTGCCCACCTGAACTTGAGTACTGACATGACAATGCATATTGCAAGAGATGTATTTATTAGTATCTAATAAGTATCTAATAACATTTACCTTCGAAAATTGAACATTATTGTTTTTCTTTCTCCCCCAATTTTAATTAAGAATTGTATTGATATTCATATTTGTTGAGACTCGCACAATGAACATTTGAACCTTTTCAAATATGTGCAGTTCTTGAGGAGGATGGCTCAGCCCTACGATAAAAACGGGGCACTTGGTAAGAAAACCCATCTGTCACATGAAGAGTTTAAAAAGATGGTCAATGGAGTTAGAGATATGATTTTTGTCGAGTTTTTTCTTTAGTTGAATAGACAGGAAAATCGACCATGTTTGGGGAAGTGTTTTGTGTTTGGGCAGAAATTTTGTGGTTTTTGTTTTTTATTATTATTATTTTTTATCACGACGATGATGAAAAACCATTTGTCATGCTAACAAACTGAGTTCAAATAAGCTTTTAATGGTAGACTCAAGAGATTTAAATGCCAATATGAAAATAAGATACAGAACCACTTCAACTAATTGAGCTATTTCAATTTTCGACTGATGGTAGGTATTCACTTCACTTTCTTTTAAGGCCTTTTCTATACTAAACAACCAACCTAGCTTTGCCTTTTTGCAATTGAAAGATTATATGTGTTCTCAGATATATTCTAAATCATGGTCAATATTTATTGGTTGGGTGACGTGTAATAATAGTGACATTGTATGAACACGTGTCATTTATCCAGCATGTCTTTCAAACGTGAATCACCCTACCACATCCTCGAGAAAATTGTTTAAATTTACGAGATCCAATAATTCGAGTTGAACTATGTAATATACTTCAAATTCGCACAATAAAAATCATCAATTAATCAAATATTACTTTATTACATGAATGTCTTATAGAACACACTTTGGAAGTATTTCACACAATATATTACATAATTATAATTATTAAATTAAAAATAAATAAAAGTTAATTTGGGTTCGACTGTGCTGTGCACAGCCGTAATCAAAACTAGTTACTATTATAAACAAATTGTTATTATTGAGTGTTAATACAAAACATAGATAAAAATATTTATTTAGAAACCAATAACAAAAAACCATCAAATCAATAATAGCAAAAGTATATTTACAATTAAAAAAACTATAAATATTCAAATAAAAAATTCTAATTTTTCTCCATTTCATTTGGTTATATGTAATTACTAGTATTTATACCTATGTACAACATGGATGTTGAGTTAATAAATATATGTGTAAAGTTATTTATGCCTAATACCAAACCTAACTCTAAAGCAAAAATAAAATAAAAATAACATCACGAAACATAGATTTTCGCCATGTCAGCATCCGAAGCATGAGAATTTGCCACTTAGGCTCAACACGTTTTGAATTAATATATAGGATGTATGCTTTCAAATCAAATGCTACGAATATAATTATTCTTTTTTTTTTCTTCTTATCACCATCGTCTAAAATACGATTATTTTACTTGCATTGGGTTGTTCATCCTATTACTAAATGTTTATCCGAATAACTAATTATTTTTCACTATTTTGGTAACTAATGTTGTGTTTGGCATATTAGAGCATCTCTAAGACCATCTCCAACCGAAAAACTCAAATTCAAACCCATTTTGCAGTAAGTGTCCCATTTTGCAGTAATTCATCTCCAACCGACAAACTCATTCTCAAACCCAAAAGAATATTCTCAAAATATTCTCTTTTACACTAACTTTTATAACTTTTCAATACTACCTACATATTTTACAACTTTATAAATTAAATCACACTATTATTTTAAATTCAATTTAGACTTTATGTAATTAAAATTAATTATACATAATAAAATTAGAGAAATAAGTATTCATTAAAAATTAAAATTTTAGCACACAAATAAAATTAAAAATTGTAATTCACTAGATGAAAAAAAAAAATTACAACACACAAGATAAAATAAATATTACAACGCACAAGATAAAATTAGAAATTACAACACACAAGATAAAAATTTAAAAATTACAACACACAAGATAAAATAGAAAATTACAACAATCACGTAAAAATAGATAGTTTTTCAAGTCTCAGAGTTGGCGAATTCTTCCTACAAATGATCAATTAGTGCATTCCGAAGTGCAATATGGTCATCTTTATTCTTAATTTTTTTTGTACCGAGATATAAATTCTTGAAATCGAGTACTTTCATCTACTGCCATTTCGACCTCCGGCGGCGGCATTTCCATTTCAGTTTCTATTGGTGCACTTAGGTCACGTTCATCCTCTACAATCATGTTATGCAAAATTATACATGTGGCTATGATATCATGTAGCACTTCTTTTCGCCAATAACGTACTGGTCCTACTACAATGCCAAAACGTGATTGAAGAACTCCAAATGCACGTTCAACGTCTTTTCTGCATGCTTTTTGTTTCATTGCAAAATATTTTTTCTTTGGACCACGTGGCTCATGAATTGTTTGCACAATGGTAAACCATTTTGGATATATGCTATCAGCTAAATAATAACCCATGTTGTATTCTTTTCCTTGAATTATATAATAAGCTGGAGGAGCAATACCTTGGGTCAAATTCGAGAAAATATGAGATGATTCTAGAACGTTGATGTCGTTGTTGGAGCCCGACAAACCAAAATAAGCATGCCATATCCATAGATCATAATCTGCTACAGCTTCAAGAATGATTGTAGGCTTTCCACTACGACCAGCATATTGGCCAGCCCACGCTGTAGGGCAATTTTTCCACCTCCAATGCATGCAATCTAAACTCCCCAACATTCCTGGAAAACCACGTTGTTGGCCAATGTATAGAAGCCTGGAAATATCATCAGATGTAGGCCTCCGCAGATATCGCTCGCCAAATACCTCAACAATCAATCGACCAATTTTAACATACTCGTCTGTAGCTTCTGCTGGAATGCCGTATGCCAATATACGAAAGACAGCAGTTATTTTTTGTATTGGAGACAATCCAAGTCTGCCAGCTCGATCCACTCGCTGTTGAAAGTAATGATCATGATCTTTTACTGCGTCGACAATTCGAAGAAACAACAAGCGAGACATTTTGTATCTTCAACGGAACATGGTCTTGTTGTACAATGGATTTTCTGAAAAATAATCATTGTACAACCTACGATCAGCAGCCTCTCGATCACGATTGATAAAAATATGACCAGGAATAGAACCTCCATGGGAGGCTTCTTGATTTTGTTGATTGATAAGATGTTGAATGATGATATTGTTATTAGCGATAGCTTGAGCTATCACTGCTTGTTTTTGACGAAGAGCATTCATAATTAGCATATGATGATCATCATCAGAATCAGATGAAGAAGATGACGAATTGCCAAAATTAAAATTCATTGTAGAAATGTGGAAGAGAAAAATATGATAAGATGTTTGAAGAGATTTAAGTGTGTGAAGGATTTAGTAGATGTTATGTTCTTATAGTAGTGAATTTGAAAGGTGTGGCAACCTTTATAGGGAGAGAATATTTTCAAGTCAAAGCACTGATAGGCGTAACGGTCTTTGAGGTGAGATGTCATTTTCGGGTCAAAGCATTGAGAGAGGTGGGGGACATTGCAGTGATATGTCATTTTCTGGTCAGACCATGGATAAGCGTGATCAACTTTGCAGAGGGGACATTGCAGTGATATGTCATTTTCGGGTCAGAACATGGATAAGTGTGATCAACTTTGCAGTGATATGTCATTCGGGTAAGACCATGGATAAGTGTGATCAACTTTGCAGAGGGGACATTGCAGTGATATATCATTTTCGTGTCAGACCATAGAAAAGAGTGATCAACTTTGCAGTGATATGTCATTCGGTCCAGAACATGGATAAGTGTGATCAACTTTGCAGAGGGGACATTGCAGTGATATGTCATTTTCGTGTCAGACCATAGATAAGTGTGATCAACTTTGCAGTGATATGTCATTCGAGTCAGAACATGGATAAGTGTGATCAACTTTGCAAATGGGACATTGCAGTGATATGTCATTTTCGTGTCAGACCATAGATAAGCGTGATCAACTTTGCAGTGATATGTCATTCGGGTCAGAACATGGATAAGTGTGATCAACTTTTGCAGAGGGTGTCCATTTTCGGGTCAAAGCATTGAGAGAGGTGGGGAACATTGCAGTAATATGTCATTTTCAAGTCAGACCATGGATAAGCGTGATCAACTTTGCAGAGAGTGGTCATTTCGGGTCAAAGTATTGAGAGATGTGAGGACTTCCAAAGAGTTGTAATTTCTAGTTAAACCAT
>CACSLK010024742.1:6521799-6536172 GCA_902706635.1 Striga hermonthica | reverse complement strand
GGAGGCCCGCGCGCGTTTGGGATGCTTACAATAAAAAAAAATGGTTCAAACGCAAGGGCTGGGGTTCGAACTCCTGACCGCGCGCACAAACAAGCATAATACTTACCACTGCGCCACTCAATCTTTCGATACTTATACAACAAATATTAATAAATGAATCTCTAACAAGACCTGCTATTTGGACAGAACAAAAACGAACAGAGGCTGGAAAGAATGAACAGAACTGCTATCTGCTAACAAGCCGGCAATTATTTGACCGAAAACGACGACGAGATATCTAACGGCAACCGGATCAAGACGTACACGTTTTCAGAGTTTTGCAAATATATTTTGAAACCGGGCTTAAAAGGGTTTGACAACACAACGACAAAGCAGGCTATTATTGGCCCAATATCCGAAAAGCAGCCGAGCGATTAGTACAAAAATGCGATAAATGCCAACGCCATGGTCAAATCCCCCATGTTCCAGCCGAAACGATGACGACGATCAGCTGCCCGATCCCTTTTGCTCAATGGGGAATCGACTTGGTAGGCCCCTTGCCAATGGGAACAGGACAGAGAAAATTCATGGTGGTGGCCGTCGACTACTTTAGCAAATGGGTAGAGGCAGAACCTCTGGCAAAAATCACTGAAGACAAAATGATACACTTCATGTTCAATAACATTTGCTGCCGATTTGGAATTCCAAAGATCTTAATTTCTGACAATGGGACGCAATTCCAAGGAAAGCGGATCCAGGCTTGGTGTGTCGACATGGGGATCAAACAGCGATTCGCCTCAGTAGCGCACCCTCAGGCTAATGGACAAGTTGAAGTGACAAACAAGACCATCTTGCAGCTGAAGAAAAGACTGGAGAAAGCATCTGGTGCCTGAGTCGATGAGCTGACAACGGTCCTATGGGCCTATAGGACGACCCCGAGAAGTTCGACGGGGCAATCACCGTTCCACATGGTTTATGGAATGGACGCCCTGCTGCCCATCGAGGTCGGATTGCAATCACACAGGTCGACATTCTATGATGAAAGGACCAATGAAGAGCTAGCAAAAGAAGCTCTCGACATGATAGAAGAGATGCGAGAGGAGGCTTGGCTGCGGTCCGTAGAATACAAGCAAAAGATGCGGGCAGCCTTTGACAGGAAAGTCCGCTCAAGACAGTTCCAAGTAGGAGATCTTGTCCTCAAGCGAGCAGATGCCCTTAAACATGTCGGGAAGCTTGAAGCCAACTGGGAAGGACCATACACAGTCACCAAGGTGCTCGAGAGAGGCGCATATGAACTTGAAGATATGGAAGGACGACAACTGCCGCGATCTTGGCATGTTACCCATCTCAAGCGTTTTTATGCTTAAGTAATGTTCTCAAATTTGCTTTTTGTACTGAACCACGATCAAATCATATTCAGTAATGAAATGGATTTTGAATATTCCCTTCAGAGATGTCTATACATTTATTTGTTTTCTTACATAATTGTTGGATAAACTGAATTTTCCGAAACGACCACATCGCCGACTAATCATGACGACTATAAAAGTCGACTCAAGCAACAAAAGTTGCATGCCTCGAGTGAAATCTCGACAAGGCTAAAAAGCCCACGACTATAAAAGTCGACTCAAGCAACAAAAGTTGCATGCCTCGAGTGAAATCTCAGCAAGACTAAAAAGCCCACGACTATAAAAGTCGACTCAAACAACGAAAGTTGTATGCCCCGAGTGAAATTACGGCAAGGCTAGAAAAACCTGCGACTGCAGAAGTCGACTCAAACGACAAGTCTCATATAATCCGTTTACGGCTGCAAAAACACTAACTACAAAATATGTAAGCAAAGGAGATGTTGACAAACCCACAATCGCGTAATTGCAAGTAAAAACTCGAAAAATGCATGAACAACGTTGCAGGAACATAACGACTTGAGCCAAATAAAATGAGGAGCAATATATAAAAAAAAAGAGATTCATTACAAGAGTCGTCTCAACCTTTACAAATTGGAAAACTAGGTTGATCGGAACGAAAATAAACAATAATTAGAAGGCAAGAAGCCTCGAGAATACAACTAAGGGATGGCGTCTTCATCACTCTCCTCGAGGATGGTCACGACCTGATCACCATCCTTCGGCTCGGCAGGTTGGACGGAGGAAGACACGGGAGCATCCAGTTGATAGGTGAACCTGGCTTCCCGAATAACCTTTGCCTCGAGACCAGTCCACCAGGGGTAGTCGTCCGGAAGGGACAAATCACCCTCATAGCCGTCAGGGTCAGGAAGTGTACGCTTCAGGGCCTCCCGGTCGACTCGCCCAGCAAACTCAGAACCCGCAACCGTGCCTCCCAAGCATCAAAGGCATAGTCGAAGTATTGAATAGCGGCGGGGCAGAGCTTGTCGAGGAACTCAGGAGAATTACAGAAAGCCCTGACGACTTCCTTGCGGTACTCACGGACAAAGGCAGCGCCTATGCCAGTCCTCAAAAAAGACTTCCGGCCCTCAACGATGCCGATGTCCACTTCGTACATGTTCGCCTCCTGAGCCTTCTCAAGGTCGGCCTGAAGCTTCTCCTTCTCGTGTACGGCAAAGGCCTTGTCGGCTCTCAACTTTTCAACCAGGGCCTTAGAATCCTCCAGCTCTTTCTTTAGCTGGTCATTCTCCCTGAGCTGTGCCTCGTACTTCTCCTCGAGGCCATGACCGGAGGAAGTGGGGGGTCGAGTGCCGGCCTTAAGGCCAGGGAGAGCAGCCGCCATAAACTACAAAAAAAAAAACTAACTAATAAGGAAATGCAAAAAGAAAATGCGCAAGATAAACGTGTGAGAACAAAGCACATACCCGAACCAGGCATTGGGTAGCATAGCAAGAGCGCTCATACTCGGTCCCCTCGATGCGAGCCTTGTCGGCCTCGGGAAGCACGGAGTAAAGGTACTCCGCTACCTTATACGGCTCCGGATGGTTCCATAGTCGGGACGGCATCTTGACCAACGCGTCCTTGTAGGTAACAGACGATTCTGTCCGCTTGGGGACAGCGTTCCCCCCGTCCATCTTCTCCTTACCCTTGTCGACCTTACGACGCTTAGGGTCGCCGAGGAGCAAGGGAGGGGCACGATCATCCTGAGGCCTCTTGCGGGCACTCGTTGTGCGCCAGGCCTGCCGGGTGGAGCAGGAGCAGTAGGCGGTTTCTTCGCCTCGAAACGCTTGAGTGTGTTAACTGAAAAAGTAACAATAAAAGCAAAGATTAGAAGAAAATAAGGGACGACTTGATATTGAAGGAAATGCTGGACAGCTTACGAGGATCGTCGAGCTGAGGAAGATCGTCATACAAGACGATTCGGACATGATTGACCAACCCACGGTCTCTTATTATGCGTCGAGCGCTATAAGTACATTTATTCAACTCTGCTAAGAGTCTTTCGAAATCCTCGGATCGAGACCGTTTATTCTGTTTAACTTTAGTACTTATCCAGTTATTGGTGTAAGGATAAGCACCGACGGGAGGACGAATGAAGACAAATTTTGACTTCCATTCGGGGACATTCGAAGAAAGATCATCAAAAAAGGTTACGCCGGGACGACGTATCAAACAATGGGCCCCTTTTTGAAGCCGATAACTATAACAGTAATGAAAAAATTCGGCTGAAAAAGAATGAAGAACTATACGAGAAACAACGATGAAGGCTATCATGATACAAAGAGCATTGGGAGAAAACTGATTTATTGGGATTTTATACAAGTCACTAATCTCCAAAAGCTCGGCTTGGATGGGAAAGCGTAGGCCAAAGATAACCTGGTCGACAAAGAAGGTATAACAACCCTCGGGGGGACAGACAAAGTTTCCATCAGGACCCGGAATAACTAACTCCCAATCGGAGGGGAGCCCGCTGAATTGCCTAAAACTCTCGACTCGAGCGGCAGAGGCGTACGAAAAAGGATTTAAAGTGGCTAATTTGGCCAAAGTACAAGCGATCGAAACAACCTTTCGAGGATCGAGAGGTGTAACTAAGGATACAGGTACAGGACTAGTACTATACACATGGACATCTAACAACCTAAG
Organism: Striga hermonthica; assembly: GCA_902706635.1. Classification (NCBI taxonomy): domain Eukaryota; kingdom Viridiplantae; phylum Streptophyta; class Magnoliopsida; order Lamiales; family Orobanchaceae; genus Striga; species Striga hermonthica. Next base: position 6,532,144 of record CACSLK010024742.1, on the reverse strand, counting down.
GGGAATACCCTGAGGAATCAAGTCGAGACGAGGAGAGTTTCCTCGAGGACTCTTTGAGACCTCAACTAGACCACCGTCCAACAAGGCTTGATCATATTCGGCCCAGTCGACCTTCAGGGTTGAGGTACCCGATGAAGGGGGTGAAACGTTCACCATCCTACAGCCGGTAATCTCAACTGAGCTTGAGTCGGCTTGGTCAAGGCCCCTGTCGATCAATCTGTCGAGGGTGTCAGCCGATGAACCGGAGTTGGAAGCTAAAAGAAAAAAAAAAAGACAAAGGCAAAAGGTCAGACACAGCGATAAGGGTCGGCTTAGAAAAAGTATAAAAAAAAAAAGTCGACTCAGGGAAAGCACAAAAAGAAAGAGCGAACGTCGATAAGAGTCGACATAATGAACGCCGACAAGGGGATATACGCGATAGCCTAAGTTGCACAATAACAATTTATCTACTTGAAAAATAATTCACGCAAGATCCAACATAACATCTCCAAAAAACAAAACAAAAAACAAAAAATTCTTGAAGAACACGAAGAACACGGCGACACAGAGATCCGAAAAACCCAGAAAATAGGAGAAAGAAAGAATAAAGTGAATATACTTACACATATCGCCGATCTGACAGGTGGTTAAAGTTCTGCAAACGATAAAAACAACTCACTGGAAAGATAGCTGGGGTCTTTGATTTGCCGGAGTTGAAGAAGAAATTGAGGAAAAGTGAAAAAGAGTTGAGGAAGAAACCCAATCTTATTTATAGAGAATAGGATGGATGTCAGCCGTTGGATTAAAGGAAAACCAACGACCGTGATAAGGCACAGAATGCGAGGAGTCAGCGGTTGGCATGACGCGCGTCACTGAAAGGATTTGAAATTCGAAATGTATAAAGGCGGCACTGTCAGCCATATCTTGAATAAATAAATGTTAATTGGGAAGATTCGACCCAAATAGTAAGACATGAGAGGTAACCGAGGAAGTCGGGTATCTTAAAATCGAGAAGAGATAATGACTGCCCTCCTTTTTCGCATTGATTTCACCACAGTAGCCAAAATATCGGAATTTTTGAAACGGCTATATAGCCGGTCAACTCGGCTCGACTTCGATCAGCTCGCTATATAGCTGACAGTGGCTGCAAACATGATAAATCTTTTTCGAAGTCGTAACTCCAATTCAATCAGCAGAGGGAATTTCCTTAAACTGCAGCACAAAGTAGAGAGAATAAACAATATCAGTGTATGTTCAACGACCACATACAATCAATTTGGAGTCGGGAAATTCAGAAAAAAAATTATGGAACTATGAATTCAATTTTAAAGCAAATATAAAAATGTCCTTGGTTTCAAGTTTTGCTAGTGGAAAGATTTATCGAGGCCCGATACAAATAACCTTTGTCTGAGTATGATCATCAAAAAACACAATGACGCATTTCATCACAAACATTCCATGCACGCTAATGTGCAATTATAAATGAGATAGAGATAGAAAGACATGGAAATTGGTTAAACGATAGCAGCCTTGAACACCAAACACTTGAGTTAGGCTGCTATAATTCTCGGAGCTTGCTTGTCCTTTGGTTTTCCCTGTTAGAAATGAATGTATATAATAATGGGAAATAAATAAAATGAAAACGTGATTTGCCTTGAGGACACCCAGTGGTGCATTCTAGGGAACGCGATCATCGTCACAGCCACCAACTTCTGCATATCCAATTAAGGCCTCAACGCTGCCGCCACCCCCTGAACTCGCACTAAGTCCTCTCGTTCGAGGCGTGCATAAATCTGGAAAGCCTCTTAAGAGTGCGAGCTCACATTACCAGTGGACGAAATAAACAAGCTCAAAATTATTGATAAACTTAACAAAACTCAATAATAATACACGTATTCAAATAACTAGAAAGGGTTACCCACAGACATAAGGTGAAATCTTGAGCAATGTCTCGTCCCTTTGGTTGAAGAATCCGACCACTGCTGACACCTCGTCAATCACTGACGGGAGAAAAGACCCTTGGAATCAAAATATTTAATTTATTGCATTGCAGAATAAAATAAAACCAAAGGGTAAAATAGTTATAAGACAAAATAATTATAGAATAGGGAAAACCAAAAGCATAAAAATGAAGATAAAGGCAATGCCGCAATTGCAGAAGAAACTTCGAACTAATTTGAAGACGTAAAAATCATAAATCTCTTCTCCTGAAATAATGGTGACAGTACATCAAAGTGTCTTGAACACACGAAAACGAAAAAGAATTCCAAATGCCTGATCAACCAATACATGCACCTGAATAATTGTGTGAGAGAAGCGACTTTTCACCAACCTTTGTCGTCTGGCCTGCAGGAAAAGACCAGGAAAAGAGCCAACTGCCAACTGTTGATATTCCAAGGTACATATATATAACATGGATTATGGATGCAAATGATAGTACACACAGTAAGTTCTTACGCCGGCTAACGCATATAGAACTGCCAATGGGCTTGGGAAAAAAAAATCCACTTTCTCGTATTTGATAGTGAAATGTATATGCTGTAGTGCCACCACTAAGAGAAAAATAAAGTTCCAAGATCTTAATCTTGGGATTATTCTTGGTAAAATTTGTCAATCTCTAGAAAGAAGAAGGAAAAAATAAAGCAATGGAGTCTGAAGTGGTACTTAAAATCCCAACTATAAAAGAATGCAAGTGTAGAATACTTGGCACATTTCATGGAAAAAAAAAATCCTCTCTAGTGCATTTAGATATAATAATATTGAAATTGAGTTGAACATTCATGAGTGATATGCATGGAAGGATTAAGCAAAATTGACATATAAATATTTACGTACAGTACACACTATAGTAATAGTAATAGTTGACTGAGATAGAATGAGAAGAATATGAGTGAGAAAGTAATTTATCATAGAACAAAGTCTGATCTTCCACTATATATATTCTCCCTTAAGGCTCAATCAATCAAAAGAGTAGTAAGAAAATTAAAATTATTTACATGCCTATTATATAGGCTCAATCAAATCGAAAGAGCAGAGCTAGTAATAACCTAATTTAGTTGAACACCGTAAATACCTAAGAAATTTTACTATCCTCAGGCACATGACATCAGACAACAAATACAAGACCAGCCAACAAAACAAGTTAAACAGCACAAATACATAAGAAATTTGCTATCCTCAGGGGCACATGACATCACCAGACAACAAATACAAGACCAGCCAGCCTCAAAGAATCATTTAATTCTGCGGTGACAAATACTCCAACCTAAGCTACAGAACCGGATAGATTACGGCGCATTAAATATACGATCACCAACAGGTTAAACTAAACAGATATAACATCCTAATACCAAGAAAAGAACAAGTGAACAGCTACATGCCATTGCAAAGACAATCATAAGAAGATACCGAAAACAAATATAACATCCTAATACCAAGAAAAGAACAACTGAACAACTACATGCCATTGCAAAGACAATCATAAAAAGTATTTATCTTCGATCATTGATTGATAGTAATAGCAATAGTTGAGTGTTTTAGAATTAGAAGATTATGAGTGAGAAAGTAATTTATCATAGAACAAAGTCTGATCTTCCCTCAAGGCTCAATCAATCAAAAGAGTAGTAAGAAAATTAATATTAATTACATGACAATAATATAGGCTCAATCAAATCAAAAGAGTGAGCTAGTAATAATTTAATTTAGTTGGAGATGGTGAAGAAGTGGATGGGATCAAATTCACTACATTTGTTGTGGCCGAGGGGAAAAAAGTCAATGCGTTCCCCAGGCAAGATGTTGTTGCTGAGTTCCAAATCCTTTCTATAGTGGGTAACATCACAGTGGTGGAGAGCCATTACAAGTTTAGGTTCCTTTGTTCTTCTCCTTATCCCTGCCGTCAAAGTACAAAACGTGTACTTGCCCTGCAGCTTGCCATCGAGAAGCCACACAGAATCAGCAGCCGACTGGCGGAAATCGGGTGCCCATGGCCCCAGCACAAGGTTGACCAATGATTCTTCTTCATCTCTCCTCCTCCTCAGATCGTAAATGTGATGGGGCGTCACGCACAGCGTTTCCTCAATCACATGAAAACGGCCAAAGCTCGACCGCATGAGAACCGAGTGGGCCCCAAAATAGTTGTCCAGCCTCCGCCAGCCCCTAGCAATAGTGTCCAGGTGGAGACGGAAGATGGTTTTTCTACTATTGTTTGAGTTTCCCTCGACCGTCTGTATGAAGAAAGTAGTCTCATCCACGAAACCAAAGTCCACGATGCGGTCCCGGCAATGGAACGCATCAAAGCAATAATCGTCTTGGATTCCCGGGAGCAGAAGCCAAGTGTCAGTTGAGGGATCGTAGAGCTCGAAATCTTTGCCTCCGGCGAACCTTGTGTCTTTGTCGAATTTGATGAGTTGTGAGAAGACGAGGATCTTTGTGGCATCGGGTGTGGGGATGGCCTGGACGAGGTGCTTTGGGTGGCGCATGCAGCTCACGGGGGTGAGGTCGGGAATCCCCAGATCCACGGTGGGGGTGGGCCGCCGCCCAGAAGCGAGGAGGTGCGGGGACAGGTCAAGCCTGTATGCTGACGTGGAGGGTCCATCTTCAAACAGATAGAGAGTGGAAGCCAGACCACAGACAGCAAACCCTTCATAAGTGTCCAAGCCGGTATTGAGGCGGACGGCAGGCCTGATAGTGATAGTGTTGGGGGACGACGACGACGATAATGATGATGTTGGTGCAATTACAATGTCGTAGCCTTCGGATGTGCCTTTGGATGTGCGATCGCTGAACTTGCAGACGATGCAGATTTGGGGATCTACTGATAGCAATTTCTTACGCTTGTATTGGGGCTCCGGCGGCTCCTCGTAGTCAATATCGGATTCAGGTGAGTAATCCATGATTTTAGAGTTGAAGATCGGTAGAGCGACGGCTGGGGCGTTAACGAAGCTGCTGGAGTGGCTGTCTTCGGTGACTCGGTCTCTTTTACTCACCTTGCTTATATGAAGAAACGATCCCAACATGTACCTATTCCCAAATCCCAAGTGACTTAGGCCTAGGTCTCTTCACCTTTACCTTTACCTTTATCAAGTAAAAAATACATTCCTATTGTACCCAAAAAAAAAAAAAAAAACATTCCTAAAAATTAAAGTAATTATAAAAATACATTTCTTTACCTCTCATTATGCGATAATCTTCTTCTATTCTTGAGCTCCTAAAAGAAATGATAACAAATTATAATTTCGATTTTGGTAGAATCATACAATTTCTATCGATTTGTCTTTGATTGGACATTATTGTAAGAGGAAATTACACACTATACAACACATATCACTTTTTATTGCAAAATTACTACATGCATAACATTAATTATAAAATTACTAGATATATAAAAAATAATTAATTGAAGTATACAATTAACTGATTATGTAATTAAAGGTAGGCTTTCTCTCTCCCACTTATCTCTTATTCTCCATTCTTCACTCTTCATCTCTATTATTATTTTTTTACCGTTGAAATCCTTCATATCTCTCCCTCTCTCTGTTTTTTCTTTTTTATGATTGGTGGAAGACGACAATGATATTTATAAAAAAAAACTCGACACCTGGATTTGAAGTTATTTTCAGTATATGTTTTTGGGAAATACTACCATCCCGTTACGGTACCATCCCGTCGGGTGTTTTAACCGTTGGATCATCGATCTTATCTAACTACACGTAGATCTAACGGTTAAAACAACCGACAGGATGGTACCGTAACGGGACCGTAGCATCTCCCTATGTTTTGTATATGTTAGTTATACATATATAAACCCAGAAAATGGTATATGTTCAGTATACATATGTTCGGTATATCTTTTGTATATGTTCGGTATATGTTCGTTATACTTATATATAGTCCCAAGGGCGTAGCCAGGAAAATTAATCACATAAGGTAATTATGCGTGAATTTGGATATGCGAGTGGTAAACTCTGCGCAAATATGTCGCATAACCTAGAATATGCGAAGTTCGATTTGGGCATGCGATAATAGAATATGAAAAAAAGCTTCTCATGTGGTAATTATGCGGTGGATTTAGATATGTGAGTCATAAACTATGCAAAAATACATCACATAATCATAAATATGCGTCGTATGGATATGCAATAAAAGAATATTCGAAATGTTATCGCATATGGTAAATTATGCGGTGGATTTGGATATGCAAGTCGTAAATTATGAGAAAATATGTCACATAATCGTAAATATACGGTTATCAATTTTGAATATCTGATAACTATATATGCGAAATAGTTTCACATATTGTAAACTATGCGGTGGATTTTGATATTTGATTACAACATATGAGGAAGTGTTTCACATATGATTTAATTATCCGTCCGATTTGAATATGCATTATTATATATGCGATAATATCTCAGCATAAATGTTAGTTATGTTGTTAATTTGAATATGCGTGTAACGCCCCACTTTTATTTAACGAAAATCAGAATAAATTTTTCAAATTTATTTTCTACAACACTTTAGGCGTTACTCATTTTCAAAATCAATATCAAAATCAAACAATAATCAATTCTCAGTCCTCAAGACTCCCTAATCGATAATCAATAATCCAATTCAATAATCGATAACCATTCCAATAATCATAAAATCCTTAGGGAAAACATTCCCTATCAATAATCAATTAAAGCAATAATATCAATAATTCAGTTTCAAGCGGAAGTAATAACAATTATTATGACCACCACTCGCTTCTCTTCGTCGTGCCTGCAATACTAACCTGCATCCATGAAGAGCAGGTGGGGATGAGCACAAAAGGAAACAGTAGTGCTCACCACTATACCATAAATGTTATCCACAATAATAAAACAGTAATCAGTAATATATAAGGTATGGTCGCAGCATGTATACAAATCAATCAACTATCCCATCTCCTATCCTAGAGCTCTTACTCGTGTGCACACCTAACCATAGACTACTAAATGGCCTTACAACAAATGCCCCTCAATGTGGCCTTACATCGAATCCCATACTAGTAGGAGTAAATGTCGAATGCCCCTCAATGTGGCCTTACAACGACACCGTACCGAATGCCCCTCAATGTGGCCTTACAACGATACCATACCGATTGCCCCTCAATGTGGCCTTACAACGATATGAGGAGACTGCCTGTAAAAGACACAACCTCGTAGTCAGGGATAACCGTTCGACGGCCGATACAGCTCACATCGAAGGCTACATAGTCCACATGCATACTTTGATCATACCAGAAAATAAACAGTAATAACACTTAAGGCATAGCAATTTTTCAAATTAAACCCACCTAAATAAATATTTTATCATTCATGGCATAGATAAATATTTGAATAACCCACCTGAAAATTTCGGTAGAAGATTGCACACAAAAGCAAGTACGTGGGTCGAGGGCTCGACTCCTCAAACGCCTACATTTAAGCGAGATAATTTATCAATAATCTATCTCACTACTCGAATTTAATATAAAACCCACACTTAATCAAATTAAGACTTAAGGGTTTTAATCGGATTTTTCGTGGACTTGGAACTCTCTCATTTTTTTTTAAAAGAATAAGACTCGGAGCACAAAAATGAAGTCTCGGGACTTAAAATAATTTTCCTAAATTTTTCTCGTTTTAAAAATAATTTTTAGAATTGAAATCGTTACTAAAAACGGACTCCGGAACACAAAATAGGGCAAAAAGTCACATTGGGCCGAGCTGGCCACTGTACCAATGCCTTGCCACTGAAATGGGCTCACACACGCGGAAATTGGGCCGCGCACAAGGGCTGGTCCAATTCAAACAGGCTGAAGGGACGCGGGCCTCATTGGGCCAGGGCGCGGGCTCGCGAGCCATACGCTGAGAGTGGAAATCGGGCCGTGCGCGGGCCGACTGCGGGCTGGACAGCCCGCACGCCTGGAGCTGGGATTAAATAAAAATAAATTGGCTACTTCTTCACAAGGGTGGGTTCGAACCCAGTATCGCAAACACAGAAACCCAGCGTCGCGACCACTACACCACACGCCATCTTGCAACAATAAAGAAAAATCTAATTCTATAAATTAAACAGAAGCCTGCAGATATGGGAAAACAGAGGCTGCACAACCAGGTTCTACAGAATTACAACTGCGATTTTACGAGAGGTTTGAACATTTACAACCATAACAATTTACTCTGAGTTTTGAAATATTATAAAAACGAGTTTTGTTGGTTTGAAAAAAAAAAAAAAAGACAAGAATACGGTTCGAAATAACGAACAACACATTGACGACGGTAAAGTTCAAAACATAGAAAGAGGCTCCGAAACAACAAAACGAGACTCCAAACCTAACCGAAATAATCTCAGCAACGTTACGATACTCGATTTTTCGAAATCGAGAGTTCCAATCATCCCCGAAACGTCCACGAACATACGAAATAAACAACGAATATACGAAACGACAATTATACCGAATTCGAGGCCCAACGAACGATTCAACGCGAACGACAATAAATGAACGTTATCATCCCGGATAACAATTAGTTAGAGGGTTTCGAAAAGGTTACCGTCTTCGGGAATATTGAAACAACGGGTCAGACAACCGGGGTGACGGGACTCGAAAGCTTGAAGAGACACCTCAAGCACTCGAAACTCCTCGAATCGCTACTTGCGACTGTTGGACGTACTGGTTGCTGCGGGACCTCACCTTGACAAACAGCTCGATGGTGGCTCAAGCTCCCCGACAATGGCGGACCTCAGTTTGCGTTGGCTTTCGAAGGTTGAAGGGCTGCAGGTGCTTTCTCTCGTATTTGATAGTGAAATGTATATGCTGTAGTGCAACCACTAAGAGAAAAATAAAGTTCCAAGATCTTAATCTTTGGGATTATTCTTGGTAAAATTTGTCAATCTCTAGAAAGAAAGAAAAAAAAAGCAATGGAGTCTGAAGTGGTACTCAAAATCCCAACAACTATAAAAGAATGCAAGTGTAGAATACCTGGCCCATTTCATGGAAAAAAAATCCTCTCTAGTGCATTTAGATATAATAATATTGAAATTTGAGTTGAACATAGTTCATGATTGATATGCATGGAAGGATTAAGTAAAATTGACATATAAATATTTACGTACGGTACACATTATAGTAATAGAAAAGTTGAGTGAGATAGAATTAGAAGATTATGAGTGAGAAAGTAATTTATCATAGAACAAAGTCTTCCACTACAATCTCCCTCAGGCCTCAATCAAAAGAGTAGTAAGAATAATTAAAATTATTCACATGCCTATTATATAGGCTTAATCAAATCGAAAGAATAGAGCTAGTAATAACTTAATTTAGTTGAACAGCACAAATACCTAAGAAATTTACTATCCTCAGGGCACATGACATGAGACAACAAATACAAGACCAGCCAACAAAACAAGTTGAACAGCACAAATACATAAGAAATTTACTATCCTCAGGGGCACATGACATCATCAGACAACAAATACAATACCAGCCAGCCTCAAAGAATCATTTCATTCTGTGGTGACGAATACTCCAAGCTAAGCTACAGAACCGGATAGATTACGGCGCATTAAATATACGATCACCAACGGGTTAAACTAAAACCCCGAAAACAGATATAACATCCTAATACCAAGAAAAGAACAACTGAACAACTACATGCCATTGCAAAGACAATCATAAAAAGTAATCTTCGATCATTGATTGATAGTAATAGCAATAGTTGAGTGAGATAGAATTAGAAGATTATGATTGAGAAAGTAAATTATCATAGAACAAAGTCTGATCTTCCACTATATATACTCTCCCTCAATCAATCAAAAGAGTAGTAAGAAATTTAAAATTAATTACATGAGAATAATATAGGCTCAATCAAATCAAAAGAGTAGAGCTAGTAATAATTTAATTTAGTTGGAGATGGTGAAGAAGTGGAAGGGATAAAATTCACGACAATTGTTGTGGCCGAGGGGAAAAAGGTCAATGCGTTCCCCAGGCAAGATGTTGTTGGTGAGTTCCCCATCCTTTCTATAGTGGGCAACATCACAGTGGTGGAGAGCCATTACAAGTTTAGGTTCCCGGGTTCTTCTCCTTATCCCTGCTGTCAAAGTGCAAAACGTGTACTTGCCCTGCAGCTTGGCATCGAGAAGCCACACAGAATCAGGAGCCGACTGGCGGAAATCGGGTGCCCATGGCCCCAGCACAAGGTTGACCAAAGATGATTCTTCATCTCTCCTACTCCTCCTCCTCCACCTCAGATCGTAAATGTGATGGGGCGTCACGCACAGAGTTCCCTCAATCACATGAAAACGGCCAAAGCTCTCCCCCATGAGAATCGAGTGGGCCCCAAAATAGTTGTCCAGCCTCCGCCAG
>CACSLK010024742.1:6503780-6521149 GCA_902706635.1 Striga hermonthica | reverse complement strand
GTATCCGAAAGGCAGGACAGCAGCAGAGAGTATATATAGATGAAGAAACGATCCCAACATGTACCTATTCCCAAGTGAGTTAGGCCTAGGTCTTTTACTCACCTTGCTTATCAAGTAAAAAATACATTCCTATTGTACCCAAAAAAAAAAAATATATATATATATATATATATATAAAAAAATACATTCCTAAAAATTAAAGTAATTATAAAAATACATTTCTTACGCTTGTATTGGGGCTCCGACGGCTCCTCGTAGTCAATATCGGATTCAGGTGAGTAATCATCCATCACCATCATGTGATTTTAGAGTTGAAGAGAGAGCGAGGGCTGCGGGGCGTTAACTAAGTACTAAAGCTGCTGGATCGGCTGCCTTCGGTGACTCGGAATCGGAATATCGCTACTTCCCTCAAAATATTGATAAAGTTAGGCTAGGTCTCTATACTCACCTTTCTCTCTTATCAAGTAAAAAATACATTCCTAAAAATTAAAATAATTATAAAAATACATTTCTTTTACCTCAATATGGGATAATGTTTTACATCAAATCTTACTTGGCCAACAATCATACTTCGGACAAATAATATTGATATATTAATAATTAATAATCTAGATTCGGATATTTCATATATATTATTTAGCTAACTTAGGTATTTTAATATCACTGCTACTAATATAACCCTTTCATTCTTTGTAATTTTACATAGCCAGGTACTAAATGACTAATATATCTCTGACTTTTGGTTTGTTTCCTTCAATTAGCTCTTGAATTATAAATGTATTTTAAAAGTTGATAACTTTTGTATGTCTTATCGGTTTTACATATATAATATATATCAAATTAATCATCTTTTGATGATCTTCGATTTGACATCCATATTGTATATATATGAAATAAATAAATTATATTTATCTTTATAATAAAAAAAAAATAATCATTAAATTAATTAGAAAAATAAAATTATTTTTCAATTGATATATTTATGTTTAATTTATTTACTAGTACAACACCCGTGTATTACACGGATGCTTGTTAAAAAATTATTCTTAAATTTTAAAATTAATGAGAAAATTATATTAAATTTAGTTTACTTTTTTACCAAAAAAAAATTATTACTATATATTTTAGAATGATATGTGTTACTTATGACTTGCATGTGTTATATTATATTAGTTTTTATAACTTATACTATCATATAACTACTTGAAATATAAATATATTAGTGGATAATTTTTTTTATTTTTCTAATTAATATTAAAAATATGTTATAAAGATAAATATAAATTATTTTTTTTATACATACAATATGGATGTTAAATCGAAGCTCATCAAAAGAGGATTAATTTGATATATTACATATGTAAAACTCTAATAAAAAATACAAAAGTTATTAAATTTTAAAATATATATACAATTTAATAGTTATAATAAGAAATGATATTAAAATGCAATTAATACATGTACTATGACCATAAATAATCAACATATTTATGGTAATGCAAACCTAATTATTTTTGGTTTGGAATTAAATTAAAATTTATCCAAGTCTAATAACGAAGCATGTAATTTTGCCACATAGGATTCCGAAGCACCAGAAGCAGCCGCATAGGCTCAGCGCGTTCTAAATTAATATATAGGGAGATATATTGTAAGTTAAAAAAATTATTATAATATAACACATGTAAGTCGCACAAATAAAAAGTGTCATACTAAATATATAATAATATATATATTTTTATACAAGGTATTTAAATTTTTAACTACTTTTTCTAATTAATTTTAGATTTTAAGGAAAAAAAAATAGCAAACACACGTGTAATACATGAGCGTTGTACTAATTCCTTATAAATCCCCAATCCACAAATCACTTTCCTTGTCAGTCTCTAGCACTTTTATTTTTCCTCCCCACTCCCTAATATATTTTGTCTCTTTCCTCTAAAATCCCCAGATAAATATTAATATTATAATTAACCATTTAATATTATAAATTTGGTTTGCCAATTTTTTGAGGGGTGTTCTTACTTTTTTCACATGTATTTTTTTTTCTCCAAAATTTGTGGCCATTGGATCTTTTAATATCCAATGGTAATTATTGCACAACAATATATATTGTTTAAGTGAGCACCGCAGAGCCCCACATCCCTCCCTCATCTATCCTCTCTCTCTCTCCAGATCTGAAAAGAAAAATTGAAGTCGGTCTTCATCCATGACAAAACCTCTTTTCTCCTCTCAAGAGATCCAAACCCTAGAGTGAGAAAACTTATTTTTAGCGAATTCATGGCCTTCGACCGCCACATGAACTTCGTCCTCGGCGACTGCGAGGAGTTCCGCAAGCTTCCGTCGGTGGAGGGCTCCAAGGAGGAGAGCAAGGACCAGCCGCACCCTTGATCTCGTCCTCCTTAAGGGCGAGGAGGTGATTTTCCTCACGGCGGTCGAGGGCCGCCCTCCCCCAGACGACAACCTTCTCAAGACGACCGCGACCGACGCCATCCCCAGGCTGGGAATAGGTCGCGCGACAGGTAGGGGCGTCCCCACTACCAACCTTTTCTGCTAGATAAAATGATAGATCTAGCAAGACCGGACCTTGGTAACCAACAAAAAGAAGATGCCATGCTTTGGTAACCCACTGAGTGCACCACCGGGTCTCCAAGCTTAATAAGCCAATTCTTCGCAGAGCCCGACCAGGCTCAGAACCTAGCCCAGATAAGCTCGAGCTGGAACCTCAATTGGCGGAGTTTTCTGGCTATGGCAGGCGAGAAGATTTCAGAGGAAATAGTGGAGGAGAAGAGGAAGGGCAATTGGGAAGAAGTCGGAGCAAGGACCCGACCCGAATAAGGATTTGGGTTCCTGGTTCCAATTGGAGCTGCAAGGCAAAATCGGGCACGGGGATGAGGATAGGGACAGAACTGAAAGGACTTCGGAAGATTGTGGAGCCGTTGGATTCAAGTGTTTTGTGCCCTTTCGTGTTAGAGCTCCAAAATTGGTATTATTATTGGTTTTTTCTCTTTTTCTTGTAGTTCAAGATGGTTATCTGCACAAGCAGATAATAAAATAAATTCAAATGTGTGTCCTATATTGCTAATTCTTGTTTTCTGGCTATTATTTTTCAATTCCTGCATATGATTGTGGTTAGCTATTTTTTCCTGTTTATGGTTAGTCTGTGATGACTCGGATTTCTATCTATACTCTTTATTCTTGAGGCATTGGGCTAGTCATTATAAAAGACTTGCATACCTCAATTGAAAGACCTATACAAGAGGCCTATAGATATGGATAAGTATAAACACGATTAGATTAGAACAAGCCCTGAGTAAGAGATAAGGATTTGAGTCAACAAAGAAATAAGACTCTTGGAGAACAAGAAAACTACGTAGATAAAACCACTTTTTCCTCTCTGATCATTATAAGCATTATATACCATATATTTTCTAGATTTGATAACTGACTTGGGTGTTGGAGTACAGTCTCGGCTCTTGTTTTGCAGGTTATCCACTTCACCTAAACGGGGTATTCCAATTGTTGGTCCACTTAAGTATTATAAGAAGTGGGGGGAAGGGGGAGGGAAACGATTGCGATCCCACGCACGTGAAGCACACTAAGACAGGAAAAGCCCAGATGAAGCTCAAGTGAGGTTCTATCCCAAAATCAATTGGTGGAAAGAGGAATACCCTATTAGACTTATAAATTAGATCTATTTTTTCTATATAAACGATGTGGGACAACTCACAAGTGAATATTCTGATGCACCCCCTCACTTGTGAGTCCTTAAAAAGAAAGTTCTAGCCCAAATATAGAGTCGGGTTCCCAAGCCCTACTAGAAATAGGCTTAGGTAAACATGTACGTCATGGTCCGGCACATCGTGTTGAAAAGTTTGTCAAATCTATCTATATATACATATATATATATATATATATATATATGTGTGTGTGTGTGTGTGTGTGTGTATAATTACTAGCTCATTCATTTAATAAAACCAATTTTCATTTCCTTTCTTTTCCCTCCAAAAGGAGTTACATTTTTTAATCAATTATTCACTAATTGCAAAAACCGTTACACCTTAATATGTATGTTTTTTTATTATTTTTTTTTGAATCAATTACTAAATTAGTTCTAATTTTGGTAGCAAAATATTCAAATGTGTAACGGCTAATGTTGGAACTTAATGTTTATTGGCACATATATTTTTTTTTTCTAAAAATCAGAAACACCAATATTTTTTTATGTTAATTTTCTTAATATATACCACAAATGTATAAATTATTTTATTCATTTACTAATGTAAACGTTGCATGATTAAAATAAAATTTAAATCTCAATTAATTTTGAATGAAAAAAGTAACTTAAGAAAAAGTAATACTTTTTATATGATAGAAGTACATGTATAATTAATATATACAAACAAAAATGTATTTTATATCTGTGCAAATGCACAAGATCAAACACTAGTGATATTTAACGATTGAAATATGAAAATCAGGAACAATGTGGCCTGCGGGCTGCGGAGTAAGATTGAAATGTGAAAATTAGGAACAATGTGGCCTGCGGGCTGCGGAGTAAGGTTAACAAGGTGGAGAAATTGATATATGACCAACAAGATTGGAACTAGATATATGTTTTCTTAAATAAAATAATTTTGTAAATGGACAAAAATATATTAAAATCAATGGTGTGGACCCTAGCGAAGGCCTTGATCAAGGATCACCTGATTCACCGTACGTGAAATGGGTGAGTTTCACTAAGGCTCTATCTGAGGGCCATTCATGTGGATTCAACGAATCCTCCTCGCTAGGGCCATGTATTGTAGCAACTTTTCTCGTGCCTATATTTCTATATTCTAATTAATTATCATAGACAAAAAATACATGTGTTGTATATAATTTTATTGTCGTTTTTCTCATTTTTCAGCCTCTGTTGGGCCCATGGAGAAAATTTTGTGAGATTCGTCGAGACACTTTTCATATTTTTATTTATCAAGTGATGATTGCTGACGGGACGTGCAACCCTAGCCTGTATGCCTAGAACTCCTAGCTCGGTAGAAGGGCCTATCAACAACTATTGCTCCACATGTGTGCATTTAATGCAAACCAGGTAATCACTGCAGAAACCTCACCGCATTTAATGCTTGTCAGAACGGCGCCGACTTGTCCATCAAATTTACTGTGCGAAGTAACAAGGTGAACAGTGCGTGAACATTGTCAGATTAAGGTTACTATAAATAGGAGACTCATTTTATTTCTTGTGGGTTGTTGATATCTCTACCAATTAATTCTCTCTCTACATTTATTCTTCTCCGTCTGTAACAATATTTCCCGTAATTATTCAAACAGTAAGGAAAGTGTCCACCTCAATATCAGAGGCCGACCTCTTGATTGATACAAAAAACTTAATTTCTTCGTATATATTACTTAGTCCTTGTTCTTATCATTATTTAATTTTTTATTTAACCGTTGATCGTATCCAACCATCAACACTATTGTAGCACAAATTATTTTTATATTTTACCGAGCACTGAATCAAATGATTCGTTTACCGAGTCGATCTCTCGAGAAAGACTGTTCGGAATCTAGAATTTGTGTTGAACTCACAAGAAAGGAAAATAACTCCTAAACACTCTAATCCAAATGGTGGAATTGATTTTAACTAAGAACAATATAAAAGCAACTAAAAAGATAAATGTAAAATGTGAAAGATACTAGAGAATCAGAAATAAATGTTTTGAATCAAAATGCAATTATAGACTAGTGATCGTTTGGTTAAAAGAATTCGAGTCACCTACACGTTTTTAGGTTTATCCTCAATACCTTTCGGATTATGAGAATAAATATAAATGGTAATTTAACTAATTATTTAACACATAGACAATACCTCTCCGAACATATCTATTTTGTATGAGTTTCAATCGATTGACATTTTTCCTTTCGATTCAAGAGTCGATTAGCATAGACTATAGGATTGTTAGTCGTCTAGTCTATTCAGATTGTGATCGTCACAAAAGAACACATCATGTTCAATTTGAAAACAAGTTTAACATTGAAGTGTCACTCTCCAATACTTAGAAATCAATTGCAAGGTTGAATTGTCACATTTCAACAATATGTCATTCCAAAGTGAAAATTAAAAACCGAATTAAAAACTAACTCATACAATCAACGCGCACGATAATCACATATGAAATCATATATTCATTCTCTATCCCTAGCAATTAAAAATTAGCTAATCATATTAAATTCAACACAATAAATAATTCCTTCCAATTCAACCATTTTCATGAATTAAACAAGAATGAATACTTACAACTAATGCAATCCAAGTGTTGAATCCAAAATACAAGCTTAATCCTTATGCTAGGAAGAAGAAGAAGAAGGAGTTCATCCCCAAGAGGGAAGATGTTGGAGTTCTTTTTTGGATGGTGAATGAAGATTGCATTTATAGGCAAATCACTCCTATAAATTCATGAACAAGTGCTCTTGTTTTGCTCCGCAAATCATGCCTTAATGCTCCATTACTCCTCACAACATGCTAAGTGCTCCATTATGCTCAAAATATGGAAACATATGATGATTTTTGTCTCCCAGGGGGGGTTAGCGTCGCTAATGTACCTTAGCAGCCGCTAACTCTCTGTCCATCCTTAGCGCCACTAAGGATGGCTGGGCATCGCGACTTTGCCTTTTTTTGCTCGTTTGAGATCGTCCATACTCGGAATTGAGTTCTGTTTTTTTCTATGTGTAGCTAACGAACCCCTCTATCCAATGATGCTTGAAAACGACACTTTTTCCCAAAATGAATTTTGGGGAATTTCTAACCTTGAAAGGGTCAGTAATTTGCTCGACTTTACGTTTCGGCCTCGTTCGGATTCATCCGAACTCAAAATCGAATTCTGCTTTTTCTCACTTGTCGGCAACTAATCTCTCTAGTAATTTGTTCTTGAACGGTCGAGTTCTAAGCTTAATCCAATCCTCAGGGGGTTTTTGACCTGCACACCAAAAACAAGAAAAAAAAACGGGAAAAATACACGAGACAAATAAAAAACCAAAATAGATCAAAACACGTAATAAATCATAAAAACAAATAAAAACCAATAAAAAGTCCTAAAATCAGGGAAAAAGAAGAACAAAACAATAACGAAAAATACAACAAAAATAGTACAAACAAACACGTCTATTTTTGAACTCTTCAAAATATTTGAAGTTCAATTTGTTATCTTTCCATAGGCGCAAGAATCATGCAATTATCTATCTTATATAATTGGATACACGCAAGCAGTTTTTTATAGAGTTGGTAGCAAATTTGTTGTTTATGTTTGACCAGCTTTCATCCCTTTAACTTGATCGATAGCGTTCAAGGTCCTAACAATAAATGTAGTTCTTTCTTTTGGCTTTCCATATTTTGAAAAACCAATCCACAATATTTTCTACATAAAAAATTATATTCATTACACAAGGACTGTGCATGAGTTGAATGTTCAAATTTTTTATAGTAGCAAGGTTCGTGTGTTGGTTAAATTTTTTATACTAGGTCTCTATACTCACCTTTCTCTCTTATCAAGTAAAAAAATACATTCCTAAAAATTAAAATAATTATAAAAATACATTTCTTTTACCTCAATATGGGATAATGTTGTACATCAAATCTTACATTGCCAACAATCATACTTCCTAATTAGGTTTGGACAAATAATATTGATATATTAATAATTAATAATCTAGATTCGGATATTCCATATATATTATTTAGCTAACTTAGGTATTTAATATCACTGGTACTAATATAACCCTTTCATTCTTTGTAATTTTACATAGCGAGGTACTAAATGACTAATATATCTCTGACTTTTGGTTTTTTTTTCTTCAATTAGCTCTTGAATTATAAATGTATTTTAAAAGTTGCTAACTTTTGTATGTCTTATCGGTTTTACATATATAATCTTGTTGACATCGATCCTTGTTGAACCGAATTAATCTGTTAATCGACGTTGAAATAGTTCTCTTCTCAGCAATTAAGTATCTTCATCTCGGATATCAGAGTGCAAAATACCGACGTTATCTCTCTTCATGTTGTCGCAAAATTCCTTCCAACCGACGTAGTAACCGACGTCAATATGATGTAATTCGGTATGAATCAACATCAGTTGATTTTACTAAAAGACAAATTTACCGATAACTCACGGTTGCCAGTTCATACAGCAATCATGAGTTTTGACCAAGCCATGTGTAGCCGCCTTTGAAAGTTGAATAAGCATTAAATGAAGTCACACCTACCTCGTATGGTGGACACGACCCGCCTATAAATAGTTGGTCAATTTGTACAATGTCTCTCTCTGAAAAACAATCACTCTCGTACATATTTTGTACTTATCATCATGCAAAACCGATGTTATGTAATAAAAACCGACATTGCTTTCTTCCATGTTTTTTGCAAATTCTCTTATTATATCGTTGTTCATTTTCATATAACAACAATTTGGCGCTAGAAGGAGGGCCCTCAAGTGTATTTTGAGGTTAACTTCCCCCACAATAATCGAAAATCGTGCTCAGTGGTGTTCATCTTGTGTCATTATGTCGCAATCTGAGCGAGATCATATCTCTCACGCCGCACAGAATCAAGACGTCAATCGTCCAGCTGATCAAACGATGCAGAACCCATCTACTATGGACGTAGCTTCTTTTCTTCAAAATCCGGAGTTTATTGAAGGTCTCACAACGTTAATGATGTGGGCGTTCCCAGGACCAACCACTGTTACCCATCCTATACCAACTGGCATACAACCAAACATGCAACCAGTTACTCAAATGACACGGGCTGCTGTATCTCATGCTACGTCTTTGCCCCGAATAAATTCTCATCATCAAGAATCACGACACCATAAAGAACAAAACCGTCCTATGCCAAATGATGGTCCTAATGTCCAAGAAACTCTTGCTGCTCAAAATCGAGAAATGACCGCAGAAAGTCATTTTGGCCAACATCGAAGACATTCATTTCCCAAAGGCTTGTCTCTCCGCAACCTGTTCATAATGAAGACATGTGCCGTCAAATTGAGAGGAAGCGCATGTCGCGACAAAACTCTGAAGAGCTAGAGGCTTTGCGGAAACGACTTGCTGAATTGGAAACGAGGCAGAAATCTCAAGAGGATTCGCACCGACATGCCTCCGCACCCCCTAATGTTCATCATGAAGCTAATTCTCCTCTGGCAACTGAGTTGACTGCAGAACCTCTTCCAACTAAGGTGAAGATTCCTCAGATTGGGATGTACAATGGGACCTCGGATCCCGATGTGCATTTGGGCCACTATACTTCGTGGATGGATTTACATGGTGCTTCCGACGCTCTATGATGTCGGGATGTTCTCTCTCACTCTGGGCCCGCATGCTCAAAAGTGGTATTACACTTTGCCTTCCCATTCTATTTGGAAATGGCAACAATTAAGGATAGCATTTCGTTCACACTTTATTGGTGCTCAAGTCTGTCTTATCCCCAAAGAATCAATTACTAACATTGTTCAAAGGGATGATGAAAGTGTGAAAGATTATGTGTCCAGGTTTAATGAACGGATACAAAATATGGAACCGTGCCATCCAGAAACCTTATTGGTGACGGCAATAGCAGGACTCAAACCGAACTCGGTATTTTGATGGACTTTTTGTCAGAATAAACCGAGTACTTTTCAAGAATTTCTTGTGCGAGCACAACAATTTATTATTGCCGAAGAATCGATGTCGGTTCCTGCTTTTACTTTCTCAACTGAAAGCAACAAGGTAGATTCGGAGGACATGGCCAAGAATAAGAAGAATTTCAGTAAAAATCAAACTCGAAATTATGCCAAAAGTAATGTCGTTGCCTCTTTTTCAAAGGCTGAGAGAGATCGGTATGCTGAGAACATTCGCTCAGGATATCAAGCTGTTTATTCCGCTGGGGCCGCAACTATTTTTGAGGAATTAAAGGGAAAGGGAATTATTCCCGACCCTAAACCTGTTTGCACTCCCGAAGAGAAGTTAGATAAGACTCGGTATTGTGCCTATCATAAATCTCCAGGACATAATACCGATGAGTGTCTTGGCCTGTTATCAGCTCTTCTTCGCCTCATCGGAAAGCCCCAGTTACAGAGGTTTAGAAATCCTGATGGTCGACGAAAGGGAAGACTCCCTGATGTCTCCGATGATGAAGAAGATGATGATCGAGTAATCACCAAACGACCAAAGGTGACGGACAAAGAAATTTTCATGATATGTCCATCAGTTGAAGGGAGGAAAAAACCGAAAGTTGACTTATCACCGGAGTCATCTGCTGCTATACCTCGGGTAAATACAAATACAAAACAGCTCGATACTTCCCGTAGACAAGCAAAAGCGTACGCTCGAGAAGCTCAAAATGTTGGAAAGCATGTCTTAAATGTTGATCTTAGAGATACCATTAATGCTCGAAATTGTTCTGTCACATTTACTGTCGAGGATGCCAATTTAGTGGCTCATCCACATTTCGACGCACTTATCATCACTGCCCCGATTGGAGGAATATCGGTTCATCGGTTCATGGTTGATACTGGAGCTTATTCGAGTATCCTTATGCTTCGGACGTTCAAGAAATTGGGATTGGATATAGCTGATATCCAACCTTGCAAAGGTATGGTTCAAGGTTTTAATGGAAGCATATCTCGTCCCATCGGCAAAATTGTACTACCCATCCAATTTGGTGGTTATGGACTAAAGTC
Source organism: Striga hermonthica (assembly GCA_902706635.1). NCBI lineage: Eukaryota > Viridiplantae > Streptophyta > Magnoliopsida > Lamiales > Orobanchaceae > Striga > Striga hermonthica. The sequence goes on along the minus strand of CACSLK010024742.1, from coordinate 6,510,440 downwards.
GAAAATCATCATGGAGACGTTTAAAATCATGGATATCAACAATGAATATAATGCCATTGTGGGTCGCACTGCTCTCTATAAGCTTCGAGCTGCTATTTCTATCTTTCATTATGCCTTAAAATTTCCGACGACAGAGGGAGAAGGTACTCACTATGGGGATCAGTTGGAAGCACATAAATTGGTTTCTCTTTCAGGAGTACGCAGTATATCTATGGCTGAAGATAAGGAAGCTCCTAATTGTGAAACTCATTCTTCCCCAGCACAAACCGATGTCTGTCCCATGTCCATAATGAATCCGACAACGTCGGAAAGACGCGCTGAAGTTTCTGCTCCAGATCATAAATGTATTCTTGGTGAAAATATAGTCTTGGAAAATGACGACTTGGATCTTCGAATGCAGTTCGATGAGAAGAAACCAGTTTTCCGGGCAGAACCAGTTGAACATATTGAAACAGTGTTCATCGATGCACCGGCAAACCAGAAATCTCTTCGAATTGGAGCGAATTTGCAAGAACCAATGCGCACACAGCTCATTTATTTTCTCCAGTCAAATTCCGATGTATTTTCTTGGAAACATGAAGATATGAAAGGGGTTGACCCAGAGAAAGCCTGTCATCAGCTCAATCTGGATAGAACTGTTAAACCTGTCATTCAGAAACGTCGAAAATTTGGGCCAGATCGTCAGAAAGCCTTGGAAGAAGAGGTGACCAAGCTTATCGATAATAAATTCATTAAGGAAGCTAAGTATCCGACTTGGATATCAAATCCAGTGTTGGTCAAAAAAGCTAGCGGACTTTGGCGCTTATGTATCGATTTTTCCGATCTTATAGAGCTTGTCCGAAAGACTTTTACCCAGTTCCTCATATTGATTACATGGTGGATGCCACTTCAGGCCATCAGTTGATGAGTTTTCTCGATGCTTATTGTGGGTACAATCAAATTCCTATGCATCCAGATGATGCCGAACACACCTCGTTCTATTCAGCTCGTGGCCTTTATTGTTTCGTGATGATGACATTTGCATGCTGGGGCCACTTATCTGCGACTTGTGAATAATTTGTTCGCCGACCTCATTGGTCATTCTATGGAAGTTTATATCGACGACATGTTGGTAAAAATCAGAGTATGCTGACGATCACATTGTTCACTTAACCGATGTCTTTCGGATCCTTCGTGAGTATTCTATGGTTCTTAATCCAAAGAAGTGCACTTTCGGTGTCGGTTCAAGAAAATTCCTGGGATATATGGTAAGCCAGAGAGGAATCGAAGCTAATCCTATCAAAATTCAAGCTATCCTCGATTTAACTCCACCTACATCGGTTAAAGGTGTATAGGCTTTAACAGGTAGATTAGCTGCGTTGAATCGTTTCATTTCAAAATCTACGGATCATTGCAAACCTTTCTTTGATGCTATTAAGAAACAAAAATCATTTGAATGGACTGAGGAATGTCAATGTGCTTTTAACAAAATCAAGGAAGTTTTATTGAATCCCCCGACGCTCCAAAAGCCAGTTCCCGACGAAGTTCTATATCTGTATCTTGGAGTCAGTAATACGGCTATTAGTGTTGTTTTAATCCGACAAGAAGGCCTTCAACAATTTCCCATTTATTATGTGAGTAAAGCCCTACATGATGCCGAGATACGATATCCCCATATGGAGAAGTTAGCGTTTGCTCTTGTCATTACAGCTCGAAAGCTCCGACCTTATTTTTTGGAGCACTCCATTATTGTTCTGACATCTTATCCGTTGCGACAAATACTGCATCGACCCAACACTTCAGGTCGAATGACGAAATGGGCTATTGAGCTCGGTCAATTTGATATCCAATATAAGCCGAGGACGACAATAAAAGCTCAAGTCCTTTCAGACTTTGTAGCTGAATTTACACCTGCTATTGAACCGACGAAAAATGCCAAATGGGCCTTGTACGTCGATGGTTCCTCGACCACTTTGATCTCGGGATTACAGTTTGCTGAAGCTTTGAATGTCTCCTCACTTCACATATACTCTAACTCCCAATTACTAGTCAACCAACTTAATGGAAGTTTTGAAGTGAAGGAACCTCGGTTGCTTCTCTACTTGGGTTTGTTCAAGAAACGATTATCTAAGTTACAAGTGATATTAGAGCATATTCCTCGTACATTGAATATTCAAGCTGATGCACTTTCGCGTTTGACTTCTTCAACCGACTTGAGTAATGTTGAATTTGTTCAGATCACTCAACAAATAAAGCCTTCAACGGTAATCACTGACTCCTCCGTGATTAATATGCAAGATATTGATGTGAATCCAACATGGATGACTCCCATTATAAACTATTTGCAAACCGGGGCCGTACCTGAAGATTCAAAAGAAGCTCGATTACTCTGCATCCGTGCAGCTCGGTTCACCTTAGAAGATGGAATCTTGTACAAACGTGGATATTCAGCCCCATTGCTCAGATGCATACCCGAATCTGAAGCTCACCATGTGTTGAAAGAAGTCCACGAAGGTATATGTGGATCTCATCATGGTGCATTAGCTTTGTCTCAGAGGATACTCCAACAAAGATATTATTGGCCCACTTTGAAAACCGATGCCACCAATTGAGTACGAAAATGCCATAAATGTCAAATATTTGCTCCCAATGTCAATCAACATCCCGAAGCTCTTAAATCTGTCTATAGTCCTTGGCCGTTTGCGAAATGGGGGATGATTTGATTGGGCCTCTTCCGACTGCTAGGGGGGGGGGTGTGTGTTAAATTTGCAGTATTGGTTGTGGATTATTTTACTAAGTGGGTAGAAGCTGAGCCCTTAGCTACTATAACCGATCAAAAGATGATTGATTTTTTTGTGGAAATCAATTGTCTGCCGATTCGGTGTACCGAACTCCATCATTACCGACAATGGCCCACAATTTGAAGGCAAGCGATTTGAGTCTTTTTGTGAAGAATATGAAAGCAAGCATTTCTTTTCGACTCCATATCATCCTCAAACTAATAGACAAATTAAGGCTGTTAATAAAATCATTAAGAATGAATTAAAATTACGGCTCGAATCTGCAAAGAGAGTATGGCCTGAAGAACTACCTCATGTCTTGTGGGCATATCGTACTACATCTAGAAGTTCAACTAGAGAAACTCCTTTCTCGTTGACGTATGGGATTGAAGTTGTAGTCCCGATTGAACTTGGATCTCCTACTTATCGGGTCACTCATTTTTCTGAAGATGCAAATTCGGAAAACCTAAAAACTGACCTTGACTTGGTCGAAGAACTCTGCACGAAAGCTGAGATCAGGAATGCCGCCTATAAGCGGCAAAGTGAAAAGTATATCAATGCGACGATCAAACCACGACCTTTTGCTGTAGGAGACCTTGTGTTGAAACGAATCACTGGGGCCAATGTTGGTCTGTTGCAACCGAAATGGGAAGGACCATATAAAATAACTCGGGTGATTTCCAATGGTGCATACCGACTTGAAGATGTAGATGGCGTTCCTTTACAGTATCCTTGGAATGCTACATTCTTGAAGAAGTATTTTCAATAATGATGATGTTTTCGATCCGACGTGACTTTTGATGGATCCTATTTTGCAAACCGATGTGAATATTTTTTCTTTTGAAACTTCGTGGAAGTTCTTGTAAAAAGTTGCTTTTGCTATCAATAAAGATATGTCGAATCTCAACAAATTGTTCGACGCTGGACTCTCGAAAATTCAGTCCTTGTTACTAAAGCTAAACATATCTAAACCCTGAAGTTGGTTTAGATTAGCTGATGTAATTAAGCCGACTATTATCAAGTCCTAAAGATGACTTGACAAGGCTAAAGCTCTTTATTTTTCAAATCCCGACGTTGATTTGATGAGCTAACGTTAAATGAATTTACTTCCGAATCCTATAGTTGATTTGGTGAACTTGCTTATAACTTTAAGTCTATTCAGACTTGCATAGAAACATATTTAACCAAGTCTTAAAAATGGCTTGTTCCTACTTACTATTTATGTTTCACCAATGATTACTCATATTCATCGCCGTTAACTATCTTAAATAATTAAGTATGCAGAAATACTGCAACATTGTTTTCATTCAAATTCAAAAATATTAAAGCAATACATTGAAAAGTTTTATGCTGATACATTTGAAAGAAGAAAACAGGGGGACATGATCAAGCAGCTGTTCCATCATCATTATGATTCATTCCACTGGGTGAAGCTTCTTTTTCTACCGATGTCGAAGCTCCGCTTGCCTTAGCCTCTACTTCGATCCTTGCTTCATCCTCCAGATGCTTTAATAAACTGTTCCCGAGTTCATTGAAAGCTTTATATTTTTTCTTCTCCACGGCCGAAAGCATCTTTTCTTTGCTAATCCAAACAACGTCCTCGTCGTCCCCAAGTGTTGCCCCCTCAGCCGACGTCACCTCATCTGTAACGCATCCTTTAGCCTTGGCGTCGTCCTCGGCAACCTTTTGTAAAGCAAATTCAATGATAGCTCAAACGAGGTCTTTCGGTGATGCATCTTCAATTGTTTGCTCAACGAAAGCTTCTGCAAGTACATCAACACATATTTCCGCTAGTTCGGCCCTCTTTTCCTTCTTGACCTCAAGGACCATGTTAATGAATGCACGACGAATTGTAGCTTTTCGCTCTTCGGTGAGTGCGGGAATGTCAGATTCTGGCATTAGGCTCTCCAATCGCTTGAGAAGTCGGTCGGCAAATTCACGCTCATCTTCATGGTCAACAACATCAAAATTCTGGCAAAAAGCCCAATCCGTCAACCTTCTATTCACAAAGAGAGATAGCTATGAACCAATCAACAAAGCCAGTAACGTAAGGGCACTATATGTGAACTCTTGATCTGAGGATTGAGATTATACTTTTCCAACTTCTCCAGAAGAAAGATGCGTAGCTCATGAACAGTGTAAACACCAGCACTGACTCGGTCGATTACCCAACGAAGAGTAAGGGCAGTGTTTAGCTCTAAGTCTGCCTCAGTCAGTTCACCTACATCCTCTGACTTATTGCCAGACTCTTTCTCATTTTTACCGGTAGCAAGACCCTCTTGATATTAGGCCTCAGCGAGTGCGGCCATCTCCTCACGAAGTTTGGCGACTTCAGTTTCATGGGCTTCCCGGAGTCGGATCAATTTCGCCTCGTTGTCAGATCGATCCTTATGGACCGAATGGAGTTCTGCCCTCAATTTCAAGAGTTGCTCGTCTTGCTGCGCTGTTTTTTCTTCCATTTTGGACAACTGAACCGACGTTAGATCGTGCGCAAGTAATATGTTTTCTCTCTCCATCTTCATCGCCTCGATCTCGATCTGTGAAGCTGTTAGTTGCTTGTCTTTTTTTCCTATTATCAGTCGAAATCGATATTTCTCTTCCTCGAGAGAAGCCACTATTCCATTCTTCAGATCCAACTCGTGTTCCTTTTCTTCAAGCTCCGACGTGCTTCGTTGGTAACTCTCCTCCGCAGCAATAAGGCTTACGAGAGCACGGCCTAGGCACGCTTTCGCGTAACCAAATTTCTGATTGTCGGGCAAATATGTGATTCCAACATGTGTTTTAGGGTCCCATGACATTAAAGGGACCTTGGTAGCTTCAATTGCCTCATCTGGGAACCGATGTATATTCGGCAGCCTCGGCTCGTTTACCGTCTGAAACATAGAGAACCATGGCTCAAAGACGTCTTCTGGCAACTTCAGATTAGCCGCCTTTTTCTCGTTTATTTTGAGGAAATATTCCCTCAGTACGATTTTCAGCTCTGCCTCCATATTTTTACTTGAACCGACGTCCTGCTTCTTTTTTACCGGTTCTTCAATTCTAGCAGCACCTCATTTGCTCCTGCGACCTACTGCTCTTGTGAGTGGCTCCTCAGGCACATCTTGAGGAATATTAGCTTCGGTAACTGGCTCATTTACTGGAATAATGCTAGACGTCGGTTGCTGCATTGGCTCATTGGAACTCTTTATGCCCGTAGTCAGATGGACTACAGACACCGGCTCGGCTTCGGTTATGACCGTCGGTTCTTCTCTGGGACCTGACGATCCTTCTCTAGTTCGCCGAGAGCTTGCTGGATTTTTCTTCTAGGCCCTTAACAAATTTGTACGACCAGCCATTTCAGTTAATCGCAGACTCTTGCCCTTCCCAACCTTGTTTTTCAGATCGACGTTCGGATATCACCTCCGGTAGTCTTCAGCTCCTGCTGGATCTCGAAAACTGAAGAATCCAAGCAAGGGATAGTAAAAATATGAAAGTGGACGAAACAAAGACGGAATTAAACTTTATATTACCTGGTTGAAAAGACGAATCAAGAACTCCTGGAGACAAGCCGACAAGTTCTAACCGAGAATCCTTTACGAGTCGTTGATATCTCCGTTCGTGGGGTGATAAATCCAACAATGTGTCAACTCGGTTATACACTTCTCCTGCAAAACGTGACTCCTTACTCCCCTAAGGTTTGGCTACAAAGGGTTTAAAAATCCACCTGTTAGTTGACACAAACAAGACAATAATTAATGAGTCTGCCAATTCAGATAGAGAAGATTAATGCTTACGATAAGAAGATTTAATTTCGGTTGGGATGGTCATCCCATTTGCTAGTAAATCAGTGATGAAATCGGTACACTGCCAGTCCCCACCGATCCACACCCATTCATCTTGAAAACCATGGAGTGTATCAGGT
>CACSLK010024742.1:6448019-6478240 GCA_902706635.1 Striga hermonthica | reverse complement strand
TGTTTAATTTATGATTTTTCATCTCCTTTTTTAGTAGTGTATTCGTTTTTTATAAAATTCTGTCTTTAATTCCTTTTCTTTCTTAGCCTTGCAGCTCAGTGATGCAGACAAAAAGAATTTAGCTCTCGCTGAGATCGAACATTTGTTGAGACGTCGTGGCACGAGTCTTCGGGAATATCCAACAATGCCTTTTCCTGATATGACAAGTTTTACTACAAATACAAATCGTTTGATTCTTGATGAGCTAAGTTATGACCGCAAGGCATTATCAGTTGAGCACAGTACTCTTCTTATAAATATGACTGACGAACAGAAAGGAGTTTATTCAAAGATTATGGAAGCGGTACACTCAGCTCAAGGCGGTGTTTTCTTTGTCTACGGTTATGGCGGAACCAGTAAGACATATTTGTGGAGGACTTTAGCTGCGGGATTACGATCAAAGGGTGAGATCGTGCTTTGTGTTGCATCGAGTGGAATAGCTTCTCTTCTGTTGCCTGGTGGAAGAACTGCACACTCTCGCTTTGGCATACCTATTAACCTTCACGAAAATTCATCGTGTGACATCAACCAGGCTAGCCCTCTTGCAGAACTAATTATACGGTCTTCCCTCATCATATGGGACGAAGCTCCAATGATGCATAAGCATTGCTTCGAAGCTGTTCAAACGTCATTTCAGGCGATCATGGGTCCGGTTAACCCGACCAACCATTTTAAACCGTTTGGTGGCAAGACTGTCGTTTTCGGTGGAGATTTTCGACAAATTCTCCCGGTGATACCAAAGGGAAATCGTCAACAGATTGTTAACGCTTCCATAAATGCTTCAACCATTTGGCAAGATTGTACTGTGCTTAGGCTTACGAAGAATATGCGTCTTCAGAGCCTTGATGATTCGGATGAACGTGAGGAGCTTTCTAATTTTGCTGATTGGATTGCTAGCATCGGAGATGGTACTATTGGAGGTCATAACGATGGTTGTGCCTCAATTGAAATACCAGATGATCTGTTAATAGCTCCGTCCGATGATCCCATTGCAGCAATTGTTGATAGCACATATCCAATGTTCAAGAATGCAACAGATGATCCAAATTATCTGAAGGACAGAGCCATCCTTGCACCTACGTTGGAGATGGTTGAGTCTATTAACCAATACATGTCGTCGTTGAATCTAACATAAGGTCGAGTATATTTGAGCTCCGACAGTACGTGTAAATCCAATTTGAGTTCTGACTTCTTGTCAGAAATCCACACTCCTGAGTTCTTAAATTCTCTCAAATGTTCTGGTACACCAAATCATGAGTTGAATTTGAATGTTGGAACTCCGGTTATGCTGTTGCGGAACATGGATCATTCTATGGGATTGTGCAACGGGACACGTTTGGTTATAACCAGACTCTCCAAACATGTCTTAGAATGTAGGATACTTACGGGGGACCATGCAGGGGAAAAAGTGTTGGTACCTCGAATGACGATAACTCCTTGGGATGCACGAATACCTTTTAAGTTTCAACAAAGGCAGTTCCCAATCGTTGTCTCTTATGCAATGACTATTAACAAGAGCCAGGGTCAATCGTTATCCCACGTTGGTTTATTCTTGAATAAACCAGTTTTCAGTCATGGTCAGTTATATGTTGCTGTTTCGCGCGTCACCAATAGAAAGGGTTTGAAAATTCTAATATGTGGTGAAGATGAGTCGCCTCCGAATCATACAAATAATGTTGTGTACAGAGAAGTTTTTAATAATATATGATTTTTTTAATTTTAATTATGTTTGCATTATTATCTATGTTAAATTTAATTAATTACATTTAAATATGTATTTCAATATGTCTTAAGTAATGCGCCCACCGTGCATCGCACGGGTACCACACTAGTTAGAAATGAAGACCTTAGGAATTTAAAATTATCTTAACTTTAAATATCCTTCTCAACTTAGTATTTAAAATGAGGATTTTTAATATATATATTTATGCAATTCTAAATAATTCTATACACACAAGGCAACAATTATTCTCATGCATAAATAAACAAATAAACAATTAATGCCATAAATAAACATCCGCTATTATGGCCAATTAAATATTTATTCTCCTTGGATTAGGATCTCTTTCCTAAACCAACTGGAACTCCCACTGTAGTAGAATCCTTGTTGACTTGTACTGCAAGTTCCACAAAACCTCCACCAGTAGAAGCTGCGGCCGCGCCGCCCACTTGGCTCTCGGCTCCGGTTTCTTCCTTGCTTTGTCGAGTCTCTTTGGATCTTTGTGAAGGCCCGTCTCCAACGGTCGATCACAATACGAAAATATAATTTACAAAATTACATAAATAGATTCCTAAATCCAACGAGTGGATGTACATGCCTTCTACTAATTAATTAAACTATCCGGTCAACCCCCCGGGCAATTAATACAAGCATTCGTCTCGTCGTCCTGGTCGTCGTGGTATGGTCACTTGCTGGTTTTGGTCTCCAGTTTGGATGTATGATCGGAATCTCTATATACCTTAAGATCTTCTACTGTATTCTCAAACAGCTTTCTAGATCTTGTATCAGTGGAACACAAGAAATAGAAGAACTCCTTGGAAGAGAGAGAAAGAGAGCTGGACGATTTTTACAAATTGTGGGATTGTTGTCTTCTCTTCCATGAGCCTAATGCTGTATATATAGAGCTACAGTAGGGACCCTAAGGAGAATAGGATAAGGGCTTCTAATATATTAATACTGTGGAGCAACCCCACAATTAATATATTAATAATATTAAAGTCCACCACAATAATATTATTGCACTCCCTTTACCTATCCCAAATTACATTTGAGACTCCTTATTATAATTATCCGATTTACCTCCCCATGTTTAAGATATAATGTCCATTAATTAATTCGATCACTAATAATCAAGAATTAATTAATATATTATATTACCGAAGCTAGCGCTCGCTCATAGCATTCATATTATGCCGGAATAAATCCACCTGCAGGGTTTAGCATAACATTCCTTCATGAACTCACTTCGGGGACATCATCATACTAATGCACATGGTGACCGTAAATATCCTAATAGCACATCGAACACATAATGTTATTACCCAATTCATTAAGTATGTCGACCCGGCTTGGATCTCACCCAAAGAATCAAAGCAACAACAATTATGTGCACATGCCTATTTAATATCTTACGGGTTAAGAGCACGCAATAATTAACTGAGGCCTAGTTCGTTTACAATGATTAGTATAAAACGAACATCCCTCTCTGGGATCCTGTCCAATACATAAATGTACTAGTGCAACTAATCGGTCAAGACAAACCGTAGGGTTGACACTACAACTGTTCCGATGGGTTGTTCAATTCCATCTAGGTTGTGAACCAACGATTCTTGTTTCGCAAGTAACTGATATAGTGATCTTCGGTACGCCCGATGACGACCCACTTATCTACATGCAAAACAACAGAACGTGGAACTTATTTAACCAAACATAATTCTCATTCATCAAGGAATAACAAGTGTAATATCCACTAAAGCAAAGCTTAAGTATATAACACCAACACTATCAACAACTATTGCTCCACATGTGTGCATTTAATGCAAACCAGGTAATCACTGCAGAAATCTCACCGCGTTTAATGCTTGTCAGAACGGCGCCGACTTGTCCATCAAATTTACTGTGCGAAGTAACAAGGTGAACAGTGCATGAACAATGTCAGATTAAGGTTACTATAAATAGGAGACTCATTTTATTTATTGTGGGTTGTTGATCTCTCTACCAATTAATTCTCTCTCTACATTTATTCTTCTCCGTCTGTAAAAATATTTCCCGTAACTATTCAAACAGTAAGGAAAGTGTCCACCTCAATATCAGAGGTCGACCTCTTGATTGATACAAAAAACTTAATTTCTTCGTATATATTACTTAGTCCTTGTTCTTATCATTATTTAATTTTTATTTAATCGTTGATCGTATCCAACCATCAACACTATTGTAGCACAAATTATTTTTATATTTTACCGAGCACCAAATCAAATGATTTGTTTCCCGAGTCGATCTCTCGAGAAAGACTGTTCGGAATCTAGAATTTGTGTTGAACTCACAAGAAAGGAAAATAACTCCTAAACACTCTAATCCAAATGGTGGAATTGATTTTAACTAAGAACAATATAAAAGCAACTAAAAAGATAAATGGAAAAAACAAAAGATACTAGAGAATCGGAAATAAATGTTTTAAATCAAAATGCAATTATTGACTAGTGTCGGTTAAAAGAATTCGAGTCACCTACACGTTTTTATGTTCATCCTCAATACCTATCGTATTATGAGAATAAATATAAATGGTAAATTAACGAATTATTTAACACATAGACAATACCTCTCCGAACATATCTATTTTGTATGAGTTTCGATCGATTGACATTTTCCCTTTCGGTTCAAGAGTCGATTAGCATAGACTATAGGTTTGTTAGTCGTCTAGTCTATTCAGATTGTGATCGTCACAAAAGAACACATCATGTTCAATTGGAAAACATGTTTAACATTGAAGTGTCACTCTCCAATACATACAAATTAATTGCAAGGTTGAATTGTCACATTTCAACAATATGTCATTCCAAAGTGAAAATTAAAAACCGAATTTAAAACTAACTCATACAAAGTGAACAATCAACGCGCACAATAATCACATATGAAATCAAATATTCATTCTCTATTCCTAGCAATTAAAAATTAGCTAATCATATTAAATTCAACACAATAAATAATTCCTTCCAATTCAACCATTTCATGAATTAAACAAGAAAGAATACTTACAATTAATGCAATCCAAGTGTTGAATCCAAAACACAAGCTTAATCCTTATGCTAGGAAGAAGAAGAAGAAGGAGTTCATCCCCAAGAGGGAAGATGTTGGAGTTCTTTTTTGGATGGTGAATGAAGATGGTATTTATAAGCAAATCACTCCTATAAATTCATGAACAAGTGCTCTTGTTTTGCTCCTCAAATCATGCCTTAATGCTCCATTACTCCTCACAACATGCTAAGTGCTCCATTATGCTCAAAATATGGAAACATATGATGATTTTTGTCTCCCAGGGGGGGTTAGCGCCGCTAATGGACCTTAGCAGCCGCTAACGAACTCTCTGTCCATCCTTAGCGCCACTAAGGATGGTTGGGCAGCGCGACTTTGCCTTTTTTGCTCGTTTGAGCTCGTCCAAACTCGAAATTGAGTTCTGTTCTTTTCTATGCTTAGTTAACGAACCCCTCTATCTAATGATGCTTGAAAACGACACTTTTGTCCAAAATGAATTTTGTGGAATTTCTAACCTTTAAAGGGTCGGTAATTTGCTCGACTTTACGTTTCAGCCCCGTTCGGATTCATCCGAACTCAAAATCGAATTTTGCTTTTTCTTACTTGTCGACAACTAATCTCTCTAGTTATTTGTTCTTGAACAGTCGAGTTCTAAGCTTAATCCAATCCTCAGGGGGTTTTTGACCTGCACACCAAAAACAAGAAAAAACAAGAAAAATACACGAAAACAAATAAAAAACCAAAATAGATCAAAACACATAATAGATCATAAAAACAAATAAAAACCAATAAAAAGTCCTAAAATCAGGAAAAAAGAAGAACAAAACAATAACGAAAAATACAACAAAAATAGTACAAACAAACACGTCTATTTTTGAACTCTTCATATGATTTGAAGTTCAATTTGTTATCTTTCCGTAGGCGCAAGAATCATGCAATTATCTATCTTATATAATTGGATACACGCAAGCAGTTTTTTATAGAGTTGGTAGCAAATTTGTTGTTTATGTTTGACCAGTTTTCATCCCTTTAACTTGATCGATAGCGTTCAAGGTCCTCACAATAAATGTAGTTCTTTCTCTTGGCTTTCCATATTTTAAAAAACCAATCCACAATATTTTCTACATAAAAATTATATTCATTACACAGGGACTGTGCATGAGTCGAATGTTCAAATTTTTTATAGTAGCAAGGTTCGTGTGTTGGTTAAAGTTGTATCCTTTAAAAGCTATTATCTGTATTTTATGTCTATATTACATTTTTAAATGTCTGTCTTAAGATCGTTTTTGAAAAGAATCACTTTAATACGTGATATAGCACAAGAGATCATTTAGGTAGACCGGTAGATATCGGCTCGGTTTATTCAACCGGATGCAATGCTTGTGAGCCGAGCAAATGCAATGATTCGGTCACGTATGGGCTCGGCTCAATACCAGTTCGGCTAGGTGCATCGGCCTAGCAGATGTAATGGTCCGGTAATGTGTGGGTGTTGCCCAAATGCTTGTGGGCACATACAAGGGGGTCTAAGTGGGCCGAGAATTGAGTAGGGGTGACATTTATTCAATTGATCCGTAAGAGACACGTGTAGTGTGGCGATCATAGAAGGGATAAGTGATCTGACGGACAAGGAGTAAGGCGTGCATATGAAGCTAGAGAGTTACATATAAATAGGTAATCTAGTATGATGGTATGGGACATGAGTTTTCATGTTATAAAACCCTAACATACAAACTGAGCTTTCTTCGAGATCTTACTAACTTGAGCGTTGAAGGTTTACCGCCGGGAACACTTCCCGGCGTCTTTGCAGATTTTTGGAGGGCTCAAGTGGGTGGAGATCAAAGAGGGCCGATCAAGTGTGCAATAGCACATCAATTGGCGCCGTCTATGGGGACTTACTTTTTTCTTTTACCGACTGAGGATAGCAAGATGACGAATACGAGCGCGGATGAGCAGTCGAGGAGGAATTTGAATGATAGTTTGGATGAGGCGTGGGTAGCGAAGACACCCTATGGTGGAGGGCCCCCGAAGGGATAGATCGGCGGGGATAGCTCGATGACCACTTGTCCTATTACGATACAAGGGGTACCCCCAGTTCCCCCGTCGAATCAGGAGCAGGGATTGATAACCCAGGGAACGAGCCAAGAGGTGGTGGTGCGAACACTGATGCGGGATGTGGTGCCAGAGGGAGGAGGGCCAATGGTGCAGGTGACTAGAAGAGAGTTGGATCGTATCGTCGCGGAGGTAGTAGGTCGGGCTTTGGCAGCACGAGATGCGGTGATAGTGGAAAGGCCTACTGCAACAGTAGAAAGGTCAGTTGCGGTGGTAGAGCAGTCCGCTATGGTGGTAGAACGGCTCATCGTGGTGGGGAAGCGACCAGCTGCTGAGATCGAGCAACATGTCCCTATATTGACTAGGCCTTTAAGAGGAGGTAGCCACGGCAGGGATGATCAAGAGGAGAGGTCGGTGATGTCGCCAGTGGTTCCAAGGCCGTCTAGGGATGTGATGATCGAGCAAATGGCGAACCAGATCAAAAAGCTCCAAGCAAGGGTGGAAGGCAGGAGACATCCCAGGATGCAGGGTCATCCTTTCACTGACGATGTTTTGGGAGCCCATTTACCCCAGAATTTTAGGGAACCGAGTATACATTACGATAGGTCCTCAGATCTGGTAAAGCATTTACAGATCTCTGATAATGTCGCGGTCTTACATCGATATAGTGATGGCATTTGTTGCAGAGCCTTTTTGACAACCTTGAAGGGTCTGGCTCAAGACTGGTTCCACCAGTTGCCTGCGAGATCTATTTATAGATTTAACGCATTCAGTTCGCTCTTTATCAACCAGTTCTCTAGTGTGAGGAAACATGAGAAGACGTATATGTCTCTAATGAACATGCAACAGAGTGAGGATGAGTCCCTTAGGGAATATGTAGCCAGGTTACTCGCGCATGTGTGGAGGTCCCTACGGCGACTGAAGAAATCAAGGCTGGTGGGCTAACAGGAGGATTGAAGGCAGACCACTATAGGAATTCTCTAGCTAAGAAGCCCGCCGTTCCTATGACGAGTTGTTGGAAAGATGCACTAAGTATATGAATATGGAGGAAACGGAAGCAGATTTCCAGGCGCACAATCGAGTTTGGGGAAAGAAGCAAGACGAAACACACATACCGGATGATAGATAGTCAAGAGGGAAGGACTATAGGAACGTGGATAGAGGGCGTATAGGGTTCAGGTATGAGCATTATACTCTGTTGACATCACTAAGGGGCAAGTGTTTGAGATGTTGTAGAGGCGTGGAGAAGCTAAGATGTTTGGCAAACCTCAACCCTTACTTAAGAAGTCAGGAAAGGTGCCTGTGGAAGGTGATCCTTATTGTAGGTATCATCGTGATTATGGGCACTGGACGAACAACTGCAAGGAGCTTAAGAATGAGATTTAGAGACTGATAAGGACCAGACATTTGAAGGAGTTTGTAGCACAAGACAAGGAGGAGAGAGATGATGCTGCGGGAGGAGAAAAGAAAAGGAGGCAAGAGGAGCAAGGGGAGAGACCTCCCAAGAGGGGAGTGATCCATATGATAGTTGGAGGGCCACTAGATGGGGATTCTAATGGGTCTAGGCAAGCCAACTTAAGAGCAGATTGAGAGAGTGTAACGTAGGTCCAGATGGCTCATGCCATGCCAACGTTAAAATTTGGTGTGTGAGATTCACAGGTCATATTGGTTCCCCATAACGATGCTCTGGTAGTGACAATAGAGATTGCAGGTTATGATGTTGAGAGGATTCTGGTTTATACGAGCAGTTTTGCTGACATAATGTTCTAAGAATGTTTTCGGCAGATGGATTTAGGCTTGGAGATCACCCCAATCAAGATATCATTGTTTGGCTTCAGTGAGGTAGAGGTAGTGCTACTTAGAGTAGTGCAATTGATGATGGCGTTGGGAGATCCTCCTCTTAGAAAGGTGAAGATGGTGCGGTTCGTGGTGGTTAAGACGGAGTCGGCTTATAATGTTATCTTGGGGCGGCCTAGCTTGAATTCGTTTCAGGCGGCAGTATCAACATATTGTATGAATATGAAATTCCCGGTGGGAGAGCTGGTAGGTGAGGTCACGGGGGACCAACGGTTGGCTATGACCTGTTACCAAACGGTGTTGAAGGCGAGTAGTAAAAGGAAAGGCAGAGCGAGGGCATAGTTATGGAGGAGGGCTCGATCATGGGCAAAGAGGCCAAAACGGAGATGATCTCACTAGATGATGTAATGGGGTGGATTTGTTGAACCATTTAGAGAGAAGTCTTTCAGAAAGCGTTGGCTGGGGTTTATGAGCTGAGGGATCCTGAGGGTAAGGTCTTTCTCAAGCCTTGAAATGTTGCTACTCTCAAGAAATATTATTGTCAGTTTGATTGTAACTTTTAATTGTTTTTGAAGCATTTATGCTTTGGTTATTGAATCTGGTTGTTGCATTAAGGATAACTTGGAGTTGTTTTTGAAACATTTATGCCTTAGTCTGATGAATGAACTAAGTGTGTATGACTCACGGCTTAAGGCCGAGCTCTTGTGAGTTCGGGTGCTGTTCAAAGGGTGTGACGACTTAAGGCTGAGCTCTTATGAGTTCGGATGCTGTTCAAAGGGTGTGACGGCTTAAGGCCGAACTCACAAATGTTGTTCAAAGGGTGTGACGGCTTAAGGCCGAGCTCTTGTGAGTTCGGGTGATGTTCAAAGGGTGTGACGGCTTAAGGCCAAGCTCTGTGAGTTCGGGTGCTATTCAAAGGGTGTAACGGCTTAAGGCCGAGCTCTTGTGAGTTCAGGTGTTGTTCAAAGGGTGTGACAGCTTAAGGCCGAGCTCTTGTGAGTTCGGGTGCTGTTCAAAGGGTGTGATGGCTTAAGGCCGAGCTCTTGGGAGCTCGGGTGCTATCCAAAAGAAGTGACGGCTTAAGACCGAACTCTTGTGAGTTCAGGTACTGTGTAAAATAATGTGATGGCTTAAGGCCGAGCTAATGTACGCTCAAGCGTTGTCAATGTCAAGCAGACCATGTTGCGGTTTTGGCTTAGATGAAATCCGAGCAGGTTGTAGATCGCAATGGGTGCTCGGATGAAATTCGAGCAGGTTGAAGATCGCAATGGGTGCTCAGGTAAAATCCGAGCAGGTGGAGGATCGCAATGAGTGCTCGGACAATAGCCTAGCAGGTTGAGGCTCGTGTTGTTTTTGCTCGGACAAGGACGAGCAGATCGACAATCGCGACTTCCAAAGTGCCTTTTTAGTTGGCTTGGTTCGCAAGCTACATCATCTGCTCAGGTAGGGGTTGCTTCAACTGCTCGGCTAGGCGTGTGGGTAATCTGCTCGGCTAGGTGTGTGGGTAAGTGTTCGGCCGACCTAGCAGATATGTTACTCGGCTATACATTCAGATCATTTGCTTGGAAAATTCGATTGGACTCTTGAATGAGCAACAATGGTTGGTGTTGTTTTGCTCGAACAAAGTCCAGGCAGAGTGGTACTCGCGAATGAAAATCCGAGCTGGTTGAAGCTCACATCTCAAGCTCGAACAACATCCGAACAGATTGAGGCTCGTGTTATTGGTCATACAAAGACCGAGTACATTGACGTTTGGGAGTGTGCGCGGACCATGTATGGGGTGTGTGTTTGGAAGCTTTTTCGGCTGAGGGTTCATGAAGAAAATTCGGTAATTTGATTTAGGAATATGTCCAAATGGTTCTCGGTCAAGACGCCATGTAAGTTGTTCTGTTATGACATTAATCTTAGTAAGTATTAAATGTGCTCGTCAGTCTGAGCAGATTGAGGAGTGCGTTGGGTGCTTAAGCAAAATTTGAGCAGATTAAGGAACACATTCTTAGCTCGGACAAAATCCAAACAGGTTGAGGCCCGCGTTGTTTTTGCTCGACCAAGGACGAATAGATGAACATTGGGTTTAGTTGCTAGGACAATGTCCGTGCAAGTTGTGGCTCGCGTGTTGTGGTGATCTATTACACACGAGTAGGGCTTCGAGTTGTGTTGATCTATTACACACGGTATACATGTGTGCACGTGTCCGAAATATAGAAGGGCAGAATAGCAGCCGTTCAATTGCGTTGCACGGAATGTAGCGATAATTCACATCCGTAGTAGCAAAATATGCCAGTAGAGGTGAGGTGATAATCGCGACTTTCAAGGCGTCTCTTTGGAAAACTCGGTTCGCGAGCTAAACCATCTGCTCAGTTACGGACCGCTTGAACTGCTCAGTCACCATGGCAGTCAAGCTGCTCGGCTAAAGATTTTTGGAGAATCTTTTAGGGTGGCGTTTGCTTCAACTGCTCGGTCAACGCCGCCAGCGATCTGCTCGGCTTGGCATTTGGTTCAGCTGCTCGGTCCATGCTGCCAGAGAGTTGCTCGGCTAGGCGCGGTGACAATCTGCTCGGATTTGGATGCAGTTTGAAGAAAACCAGATAAAGGGTATTTTGGAAGAAGACAATACATATTTGTATATAGTAGGAAGACTTTTCAAAAGCTGGATTCCATTTGCAAAAAATGCTAGATAGAGTAGTGGGCAAGTGGCTAAGTATTAAAGTACAAATTAAGTGATCATGATTACTGGGATATGATATGACATGACTGATGACGGATGGAAATGATGACAGGAAAGTGACCATCGCGAGTTCCAAGATGTCTTTTTGGGTGGCTCAATTTGTGAGCTAATTAATCTGATCGGATGGAATTTATTAATCTCCTCAGGTGGCTCGATTTGTGAACTCAATAATCTGCTCGGGTGGGACATTTTAACCTGCTCGGTCCAAAGTGTTCAGTCACCATGACAACTTAGCTGCTTGGCTACACGTCTGCTCGGTTCATATCCGGGACCACAATACGAAGGAAACTTGATTTTTGGAGTTATTATCAAACAAGTCTATTTATGGTATCGAAGAACATCTCGTTTGATAATGGGGGGACTAGATGATATAACACAAGAGAGCATTTAGGTAGACCGGTAGATATCGGCTCGGTTTATTCAACCGGATGCAATGCTTGTGAGCCGAGCAGATGCAATGATTCGGTCACGTATGGGCTCGGCCCAATACCAGTTCAGCTAGGTGCATCGGCCTAGCAGATGTATTGGTCCGGTAATGTGTGGGTGTGGCTCAAATGTTTGTGGGCACATAAAAGGGGGTCTAAGTGGGCCGAGAATTGAGTAGGGGTGACATTTATTCAATTGATCCGTAAGAGACACGTGTAGTGTGGCGATCATAGAAGGGTTAAGTGATCTGACGGACAAGGAGTAAGGCGTGCATATGAAGCTATAGAGTTACATATAAATAGGTAATCTAGTATGACGGTAAGGGACATGAGTTTTCACGTTACAAAACCCTAATATACAAACTGAGCTTTCTTCGAGACCCTACTAACTTGAGCGTTGGAGGTTTACCGCCGGGAACACTTCCCGGCGTCTTTGCAGGTTTTTGGAGGGCTCAAGTGGGTGGAGATCAAGGAGGGCCGGTCAAGTGTGTAATAGCACATCAATACGTGTTTTCTATAAAAAAAATACTCAAAATAAATTGACTGCGCATGAAAGAGCCAAGTTTTCAACAGTTTGGTTTTTATGTTTTCACTTGTTCGTTTTCTAGCCGAATATTTGTCCTATTTTTGTTGTGTTTTTTGTTATTGTTTTTCCTTTTTTCTCCCATTTTTGGTCTTTTCTTTCCTTTTTAATCCGATTTTTTTGTTGCATGTTTTTCTTTATTTTGGATTTTTTGGTATTTTCGTTTTTGTTTCGTTGTTTTCTTCGTGTGTGCGTCGTATTTGGTGTGCATGTCGGGAGCTTCGGAAGGATATGATTTAAGGAAAACTTGGTCGTGTGAGCGTAATTAAATAGAAGGGTTTGGTGGCTACAAGTAGGAAAAAGCGGAACGTAATTTTGAGTTAAGACAAGCTCAAACGAAGCCAAATCGCAAAGTCGCGCATAGCAGCCCAGACTCGTGACCAACGAAAGTGTGCGTCCCGCAAATTGGTGCATCAGTGGCCCGCGCATGAAGCCCATGCTCCCAGGTGGCATCATGTGGACACCCCGCGTCCCGCGACCTCGCAATTCCGCGGGATACGCCCCGCGGGCGTTGCATGGGTCAGCCCGCGACCACCGATCTCTGTTTTCCGCGCCCATGGGTCCGCCCGACATCTTTTCGAAAATTGTTTTTTAGTTGTTTTTCCAGGGCTATTTATTGGGAATAGTTCCTAGGAATTATCGTGCCATCGTGTCAATTGCTTAATCAATCAATTAATTTTAAATTTTTAAAAGTTGTTATGTAAATTGTTTTATAAATATGCATAAAGTAAAAATAATTATTTTATCTGTAGATATAGACATGGCCACATTCCACCCAGCCCGCCGGCCCGGCAAGGACCCATTCAGGACTCAGCCCGGTCAAGCCCGTTGACCACGGGTTTGGGCTCGACTCAGAATTTAACTGGGCCTATCCAGGGTCTTGTTTGTTCGACCCTGGCCCGACAGGCCGGGCAGTGTCCTGTCCAACCCGAGAAAACCACAAGCTTTTTTTTTCTTTTTTTTTTTAACTGGAATGGCCCAGACCCGGGTCAAGCCGCCGGGCGATGGACCCAAAACAACCTAGGTCCGCGTCGGTTCTGGGTCAGCCTTTCCGAACTCGGCTAGACCCATGTTTTGGCCATGTCTATTTAGATATATAATTATTAATCTTAATTATTTTCATTTGTTATAAAATATTTGCCACATGAATTATAAAATACCTTTTAATTACAAAATTAATTTTTTTTAAGAAATATTTGGATCAATCGAGTGATAAAGTTAGGTTACTGCCAACGTTGATTGGGTCAATCGTTTTATTAGGTCATGTTTAAATATTAAAAAATAAACATACACAACTCGGGTTTATCCCGCATGACCAAGTTCTGGACCAGTTTGGCCAGACCAAATTGATTATTGAAACTATTATTGATATGTGAAATGTGATCAACACCTGATATCCGTAGAATTCGTGTGTATAATTTTCTGTTGAATATTTGTATAAAAAGATTGGTGAGAAATTTAAGAAAAAGGAATTCTTTGTATTTTTTATTTTCTGTGATTTCTTCATTCGATGGAAGAAAGTACGTTAGGGGCGGTGTCTCGGGGTTGGAAAAAAGAATCTCCCCATCTGCGCCGCCTTCCTCTATCTTTGTATATAGAAAAAAGAAAAAGTCTCAAATCCCCCCTTAAGCCCATTTACACATACATATTTAGGGCTTTTACATCTCATGGGCTTTGGCGTCTAACGAGCACTTATATATGTTGGGCGTTTTCAATATTTTACAAATACAAATGTAATGAATCAAATATGATCGCGCAGGGCCCAACAATTATAATAGAATAATGACTTCGATTGATATTTGTCTTGTCGGCAATTATTGTGTCTGCCGGGGCGACTTCTTTATGGTGTCCGGGTTGGGCTGATGACTTTGAATTCTTCTTGGCTCGAATATGGACAATCTTTACTTTTGGGAACTCGATTAATGATAATAAAATAAATCAAAGAACCTACTATTTTATATTTATTTAATATATATATTCGTTACATTTTAATAGGCGAGGCCAAATTGGGTATCAACAACTATATATAAATTTATTATTAAGAATACTTTATTACGATAAATGTAATGTAGTCCAAACTCCGAATAATCATTTAAGAAAACATTTATAACAACATGTCCAATGATTTGTAGATATTTATATATCATTTTACTACAACTTCTTATTAATGTTTAGTAAATCAAAGGTTCTGAAAATCATCGAACATCTAAAGTTATTTAATGATTTATTGGTTGAATTAATATTTAAATATACATAGTATTTTTTATAATAAATTTATAGAAAAATATTAATTGGATATCTGAACAATTTAAAAATTTTAATTGTTTAACCTAATTGATGAATATTTTGTAAATTACTATTTTATTTAAATATTTTTTATATTTATACTAAAATAATTTTAAATGTAACAACAATTATTAAGAAATCGTATTGATCCGACCTTTTCGACCAAGCTGGTGTTGACCAATTCGTAAGCAAATGATTATTCAAGTGAACTGGACCGATTGATATTGAGACAGAAAGGAATGAGGGTTGATGTGATGTGATGTCTAAATGTGATCGCGCGTCGCAACGCGACAAATTAATATTTATGTTTTTCCTCAACTAACCTCTACTAACTAGTAGTAGTGGCGAGTAAGGGTCGATCCCGCAGAGAGTGTGAATTAAATTGTGATATTCTTGTATTAATTAAAATTAATAAAGCAATAAAATAGGAGGGTTTTATTTAATAATAAAGACAATTGATATACTAAAGAAATAAATAAAATCTAAACAAAGGAAAATAAAAATAAAATAAAAGAATTTTCTAGTTCACGATTTCGTTTACACCCTCGACCGACTCGTCTAATCAACTTTGGTATCAAATCTAGTTATCTTATGAAATTACTAGCCCTAGGCAACGACACGGTCTGTTACCCGAATTTTTCCTTATTGTTAATTTAGTCGCGAGACGCTCGTCAATTAAATCTGACTTCTTGTATAGTCTAGAAAACGCTTCTTAGATTTAATACAATTAGCCGCTTTACGATCTAGAAAAATAGGCTAGACTAAGTAGTGAACTCAACCGCGTTCATTCACTTAAATAGGTTGTGTTATCCCCGGTAGTTACCATCTTCCGGTAGCCTCTTATGAATTAAATGTTAGAGTAGGATACCCGACGTTCCAATCGAATTGGACGTATTCTACTTGTAAATATAATCTATTGGAATTATATTGTTAATAAGACATTACTTTATCTTAAGAGTAAACATTTATCTTATAATTGCACTTAAGATAAGATTCCTAGATCCTTATAGTTATAAGGTATGGTTGCGCATAGAGATGGTGATCATGGAACATACCTTGAAAACTGTGATTTTAAATACATTTTTAAGTCGTAGGATGTTTCGAGATGGGATATCGAATAATCCAGAAAAGACTTGCACATATGATGTACGCTTGTTGGACAAGAATTTTGCATTCCATCAACATTAACATGGGACGTAAGTACATATATGTGAGTGCTTGTTAGAGAACAAGTTCACTGAACATGACCGTATGAAAATTCTTAATGAAAGATTTATCTTGTCGAATAAGAATTTTCATGTTACAATAGTACATGACTAATCCTTAGACTTGAGGCACGATGGTAACTTTGTGCATTTTGTATTCTACTTTGATTTATCCTTTTGGTTGCTAGCACAATCGTATAAAGGGATAATTTGGGTATTATATTAATATGTATGGAAGTTTGTCAGTGGCCAACAAAGGATTCGACACTTATGAAGATAAGTGATTTCCTATGTGTTTCATAGTTAGTAATTCAAAGTCCTTGGCCAAGGCGGGATGAATAGAGATTCATACACGAATTACTAAACTTGAAATGAAATCATAGTTAATAAATCAATTTGGGTTTCGACAAAATCATACCCAAGATTTAATTGGGAAATTAGATGTCTAAAAGATTTTACATGTATGGACTTGTAATCGAAATAGGTTTACTCGCTATTCACTTAATACTAGATTCATGCTACTTGCTAGATGTTCCCATGATATGTGGGCTCTTGAATTAAGGAGTTAATTCAAGAATAAGAGTTAATATGATTAACTCAAATTACAAAGAGTTGTAAGCCCACTACTAGTATTAATTGTGAACCTAAAAGGTCACACTAATGTTTGTATGGAGACAAATATAAGTATTTCTAAAGAGCTAGAATTAATTGACAAAATCTAATTTTGATTAGATGTCAATTAAAGGAATATATTAATTTAATCAATTGAATTGATTAAATATATTTTGGATATTAATTTAGTAATTAATGGAATTACTAAATTAATAGTTGGATTTTAAAATTAGATTTTAAAATTCAAATCCAAACAATAATATGATTATTATATGAGGAGAATTTTAAATATGGAATATATATGTTTACAAATGATTTTAAAAGAGTTTAAAATTATTTTTTTATTATTATTATTATTAATTTTTAATATTGATTAAAGATTAAATAATAATAATAATAGAATAATGGAAGAAGATGAGATCTTGCACATTATTATATTCTTGTATTAACTTGTAGAAATGATAAAAGACTTTTTAACTTTACTTGTGAAAGTTATTAAAGACTTTTTAACATTTCTTGTAAAAGTTATACAAGACATATATATTTTATTACTAAAAATTTTAGTATAAATATGGGCATGGTTGATGTTCATATTTGCTAGAAATTGTTTTAAGTTTTTGTTAAGTGTTAGTGTGATATAATTCAAGTATTGAATCAAGAAAAGTTCTTGTAATATTCTCCTCAAATATATTCCTATACTAGTTATAAAAGCAAGTAAGTTTCTACTAGTGAAGGAGTTATCTCGGTGTCGGATTCAAGCGGTGGATACTCTTAGAGGGAATA
The DNA here is from genome assembly GCA_902706635.1 of Striga hermonthica. Classification (NCBI taxonomy): domain Eukaryota; kingdom Viridiplantae; phylum Streptophyta; class Magnoliopsida; order Lamiales; family Orobanchaceae; genus Striga; species Striga hermonthica. Next base: position 6,460,980 of record CACSLK010024742.1, on the reverse strand, counting down.
CACGTGAATTCCTAAAGCGAGCAACACAAAGTGATCGTTGTCAAACCGGGAATCGATTCCCTCAATCAACGTCGTGTTTGAAGGAGTTAAAGTGAAACGGTAATATTTGATATTACTTGTAACAAATCAAAATTTGTATTATTACATGTTTTTAAAGATGCCGATCAGTTAATTCGCTTTGTGTATTTACGGGTTGTGTATTTATATGATAAATACATATTTTGAAAAATTTTATTTCGCTGCGTTTCACCCGTACGAGCACAACGAACCCAACAGTGGTATCAGAGCCACGGTTATTGTCTTTAAGAACAGATTTGATTTGTTTATGTTTATGAGATAAGCAAGATAATTAAATGTTTATATGATAAACATGTTAATTATTTATATAAAATTCGATTTTATTCCACACGAGTCGTGTGACATAGTCACACGGGTCGTGTGGATCCACACGAGTCGTGTGAGGAGTCACACGAGTCGTGTGGCTTGATCAAAAATGTGATTTTTGTTTCGGGTTTTCTGCACTAGTCGTGTGGGGTCACACGGGTCGTGTGACACAACAGAAAAATTTGATTTTTCATTCGACTTTTTCACACGAGCCGTGTGACTGTGTGGACTCACACGAGTCGTGTCTTGAGCCAAACGAGTCGTGTGAGTTAAGGAAAATTTTGATTTTTCCTTACGGCTTTTCTACACGAGTCGTGTGATTGGATCACACAAGTCGTGTGATATGATCACACGGGTCGTGTGACATAATAAATTTTTTTTATTATGTTTTATTTCATGTGATGAATGGTTTTATTTAGGGATGATCATGAGCCTTTTATTCATTTTTATTGAATGTCTATTTTTATTCAATATGATTGAATGGTTATAATTTTATTCAATGTGATTGAATGTTTGTAATTTATCGAGACTTGCGAGTCTCTTGTTTTATTCAATTTGATTGAATGTTGTACTTTTATTCAATATGATTGAATGATTGTAATTTATCGAGACCTGTGAGTCTCTGAAGTTATGATTTGTAAAATTTTAAATTTTTGTATCGTTAGAAGATTAGATCAGGTTGGAGAACCGTTTGATGCAAAAGGCCCACGCTTGTGTGGGTAATTTTACAAGTTATAAAGTTTGAAGGCCTGTGCTTGTACGGGTAGATAAAATGAAATGTAATAGAAGTAGTTCTATTTATTTGTTTTATCACGTGCATAGCATAGACCCATTTTGGCTCGAATGGGTCGTATAGGCAAGGTCATGATCATCCCACCGAATGCATGCATTAGATGTATGTTAGGTTTATTTATGTTTGCGATGAATTAAACGGTAAATAAACACACGTAAAGATGGTAACTGATGAGATCTAAGGAACCCTAAAGAATTAATTTGATTAATTCATATCCAATCAATAATGGATAAAAGTAAGTTGGAACTTATTAATCCAGGCCTTCCATCAAAAGTAGACGACATGAGATGCTACGATGCTTTATCACTGACCATGAGTCGTGGGGTGGTTTTGTGTCGAAAGCTGTGATCCCTAGTAAGTATGAGATACTCGTGAGACGGATTCCTCTTTGTGTTGACCATGAGGACATTCTGGTGGGCTGTTATCATGAATGTTTGATGGGTTTGATTTGACACTGAGTAATATATACGGTCATAAAATTGAGGTATATAAGGAAAGGTGAGGCAAAACATCTTGAAGGTTGTATAGTGATACAATTGTCAAAAGTTGACTACCAGTATAAATGTTCCATGCGTACTCATAAAATTGGGATATGGAATATTTTTATTGGCCTTCAACCTGACTATGAAAATTAGATTTTCATAATTAAAATGGGTTTTAATTAAAATAGTGGGAGACATTTAATATTAAAGACCTAATGTTAAATGAATATAAATTCCATAGTCTAACTATTTTCTGCTTCGTTTGTTGTTTTGTAGATCAATCTACTAAATGACTAAAAATCCAATTGCAAGTATACTAGACCAAAACAAGCTAACTGGACCCAACTTTAACGATTGGCTGAGAAACCTGAAAATATTTCTACAGTCTGAGAAGAGGGAGTATGTATTGGACAGAGCCCCTCCTCCTCCACCCGAGGATCAGACGTCTGATGAGTATGGAGAATACTTATGTCATACAGATGACAATCTACAGGCTCGGTGCTACATGTTAGCATCAATGTCAAATGAGTTACAGAGACAAAACGAATTGTTGAATAATGCTTCTGAAATCCTCCTTCATCTACAAGAGTTGTATGGTGATAGGACGCGGTAGATTAGATATCAGATATCTAAGGAACTTTTCAGGTGTCGTATGACCGAGGGCTCTTCAGTTCATGATCATGGGCTGAAGATGATAGCTCTTGTGGAAAGGCTTTCGTCCCTTGGAGTCATTATAGATAATGAACTCTATATGGATCTCATGCTGTAATCTCTACCACCGTCATTTGACCGCTTTGTCATTAACTTTAACATGCATAATATGGAGACTTCTCTCCCAGAATTAGTGAACATGTTAAAGACGGCTGAATCCACAATTAAAAAGGATAAGCCGGTGCTTCTTGTTGGATCCTCTTCTGGATCAAAGGCTGCAAAGTCTAAGAAAAGGAAGGGGAAGGGAAAGGTTCCCAATAAACCCAAGAAGAAGGCAAATAACGACAAAGGGAAGAACAAAGAGAAGGTTAATTCTCAGTCTAATCATGAATGTTATCATTGTGGTAAAACAGAGCATTGGAAGAGGAACTGCAAGGAGTATCTTGCAAGCCTGAAGAGTTCAGGTATTTATTTTGTTGAAGTTAACTTATCAGTCAATGATTCTTCCTGGGTATTAGATACCGGTTGTGGCTCACATATTTGCAATGATTTGCAGATGATGCCAAGAAGTAACATGCTAGACAATGAAGAAACAATCCTAAGGATGGACAATGGAGCAAGAGTTGCTGCCAAAGCAATTGGGACTGTTTATCTAGCATTAAATGGTGGTGTAAATATTTGCCTTACAAATTGTTTTTATGTTCCGGATGTTATAAGAAACATAATCTCTATTCCAGTATTGGATAAAGAGGGTTTTAAGTTTGTAATTGAAAATGGAAAGTGTTCTATTTTCAAAGATACGACTTTTATATATTCCGAAAACTTGACAAATGGATTATATACCATTACACCACAAAGTCCCATCCTAATCATTCAACAAAATAAAAGGAAATTAGATAATCACAGTTCATTCACAATTTGGCATGCTAGATTATGTCATATATCTGAAAAGAGGATTCACAAATTGGGACCAAAACTCGACCTTAGGAGAGAGGATAGGTTGCCTACATGTGAGTCATGTCTTAAAGGTAAAATGACAAAATCACCATTTGTTGGACAAGTGGAGTGAGCTAAAGGTCTGTTGGATTTGATCCATACAGATGTTTGTGGACCACTAAATGTTAGTGCCAAGGGGAACTACCACTATTTCATAACCTTTACTGATGATTATTCACGGTATGGATATATTTACCTATTGAGGTACAAAGCTGAAGTATTTGAAAAGTTCAAAGAATTCAGAAATGAAGTGGAGAAACAAATTGGTCGTAGTATTAAAGCTCTTCGATCGGATCGAGGAGGTGAATACTTGACTAATGAGTTTTTTGATTATTTAAGAGATAATGGGATTATTTCACAGTGGACACCTCCTGGAACTCCACAAATCAATGGGGTTTCAGAAAGAAGGAATGGAACATTGTTAGACATGGTTCGATCAATGATGAGTTCCACTAGTTTACCTTTTTCATTCTGGGGTTATGCCTTAGAAACAGCAACACATATTTTGAATAGAGTGTCGAGTAAAGCTGTGCCCAACACACCTTATGAGATATGGTGTTGCAAAACACCCTCGTACAAGTATTTACGAGTATGGGGTTGTACTGCTTATGTGAAGCAGTTAGTGGGAGGTAAGTTGGATATGAGATCCATCTTATGTAAATTTGTGGGGTATCCAAAAGAGTCTATTGGATACTATTTCTATGACCCCTCTGAACAAAAGGTGTTTGTTTCGAGAAATGCTGTTTTCTTAGAGCAAGAGTTTCTCTCAAAGAATAGCGGAGTTGTAGAACTTAATGAAGAACCACAAGAAGTTCTACAAGTTACCACAAATAACATACAAGTAGAGATTGGACCATCTGAAACACAACCTCTTCGGAGATCCGCAAGGGTTTATAGGGCGTCTGAGAGGCTGTACCTATTGTTAGAGAACAAAGAAGAGGGATTCCTTTTGGATAATGATCCAATAAACTATGATGAGGCAATGTCGGACATTGACTCAGATAAATGGCAAGAAGCTATGCAATCCGAAATGGACTCCATGTATTCAAACAAGGTATGGACCTTGGTTGATCCACCACATGGTATTGTACCCATAAGTTGTAAATGGGTTTACAAGCGAAAACGTGGTGTAGATGAAGAAGTGAATACTTTTAAAGCAAGACTGGTTGCTAAAGGTTATACTAAAAAATAAAGAGTTGATTATGAGGAAACTTTTTGACCAGTAGCAATGCTTAAATCCATTCGGATATTGCTTGCTATAGCTGTATATTATGACTACGAGATATGGCAAATGGATGTGAAAACTGCCTTTCTTACTGGAAACATTAAGGAAGAAATTTATATGAAACAACCGCAGGGTTTCATATCCAGAGGGAGTGAACAAATGGTTTGTAAACTTCAAAGGTCCATTTATGGACTTAAACAAGCTTCGAGGAGTTGGAACATTCGGCTTGATGAAACGATCAAAATGATTGATTTTCATAAGAACCCGGATGAACCATGTATTTATAAGAAGGTTAATGGGAATGCAGTTGTATTTGTTGTACTCTATGTTGATGGCATCTTACTCATTGGGAATGATGTAGGGATGTTGCAATCAACACGGACATAGTTGTCAAAACAATTTTCCATGAAAGACTTGGAAGAAGAATCTTTTATCCTTGGAATAAAAATCTATAGAGATAGATTTAAAAGGATGATCGGACTATCCCAGTCAGCGTACATAAATAAGGTGCTAAAAAGGTTTAGCATGGAAGAATTCAAACGTGGATATATTCCAATGAGTCATGGGGTTTCACTTTCTAAGACGATGTCTCCAAAGACACCTGAAGAAAGAGAACGGATGAGTCATCTACCTTATGCATCAACTATTGGTAGCATTATGTATGCGATGTTATGTGCAAGACCTGATGTGGCTCATGCACTTAGTGTAACGAGCAGATATCAGTCTAATCCAGGTGAAGAACACTGGAAAGCCGTTAAGATGATTCTTAAGTACTTGAGAAGGACTAAGGATATCTTTATAGTGTATGGAAATGGAGAACTGAAACTAGAAGGCTTTACTGATTCTGGTTTTCAGTCTGATAAAGATGACTTTAAATCAATGTCTGGTTACTTGTTTACTCTGAATGGAGCAGCGGTTAGTTGGAAAAGTTCCAAACAAGAAACAATTGCTGACTCCACAACAGAAGCTGAATATATTGCTGCATCTGATGCTGCAAAAGAAGCTATTTGGATAAGGAACTTCATCCTAGGGTTGGGTGTAGTACCATCTGTTGTTGATCCAATAATGATTTATTGTGATAACAATGGGGCTATTGAGCAAGCAAAGGAGCCAAGATCTCATCAAAGATCCAAGCACATAATGAGGCGATACCATTTGATTAGAGAAATCATTGGTAGAGGCGACGTCGTGATAGAGCGAGTCGACTCAGTAGAAAATATTGCAGACCCCTTAACTAAGCCCTTATCACAGAAAGTGTTCGAAGGACATCTTGAGAAGATGGGTCTAAGATACATGAGTGATTGGAACTAGGGCAAGTGGGAGATTGTTAGAGTGGGATACCCGGCGTTCCAATCGGATTGGACGTATTCCACTTGTAAATATAATCTATTGGAATTATATTGTTCATAAGGCATTACTTTATCTTAAGAGTAAGCATTTATCTTATAATTGCACTTAAGATAAATCCCTAGATCACTTATGGTTATAAGGTATGGTTGCGCATAGAGATGGTGATCATGGAACATACCTTGAAAATTGTGATTTTAAATACAGTTCCAAGTCGTAGGATGTTTCGAGATGGGATATCGAATAATCAAGAAAAGACTTGCACATATGATGTACGCTTGTTGGACAAGAATGTTGCATTCCATCAACATTAACGTGGGACATAAGTACATATATGTAAGTGCTTGTTAGAGAACAAGTTCACTGAACATGACCGTATGAAAATTCTTAATGAAAGATTTATCTTGTCGAATAAGAATTTTCATGTTACAATAGTAAATGACTAATCCTTAGACTTGAGGCACGATGGTAACTTTGTGCATATTATATTCTACTTTGATTTATCCTTCTGGTTGCTAGCACAATCGTATAAAGGGATATTTTGGGTATTATATTAATATGTATGGAAGTTTGTCAGTGGCCAACAAAGGATTCGACACTTATTAAGATAAGTGATTTTCTATGTGTTTCATAGTTAGTAATTCAAAGTCCTTGGCCAAGAAGGGATTAATAGAGATTCATACACGAATTACTAAACTTGAAATGGAATCATAGTTATTAAATCAATTTGGGTTTCGACAAAATGATACCAAAGATTCAATCGGGAAATTAGATGTCGAAAGGATTTTACATGTATGGACTTGTAATCGAAATAGGTTTACTCGCTATTCACTTAATACTAAATTCATGTTACTTGCTAGATGTTCCCATGATATGTGGGCTCTTGAATTAAGGAGATAATTCAAGAATAAGAGTTAATATGATTAACTCAAATTACAAAGAGTTGAAAGCCCACTACTAGTATTAATTGTGAACCTAAAAGGTCACACCAATGTTTGTATGAGGACAAATATTAGTATTTCTAAAGAGTTAGAATTAATTGACAAAATCTAATTTTGATTAGATGTCAATTAAAGGAATATATTAATTTAATCAATTGGATTGATTAAATGTATCTTGGATATTAATTTAGTAATTAATGAAATTACTAAACTAATAGTTGGATTTTAAAATTAGATTTTAAAATTCAAATCCAAATAATAATAATATAATTATTATATGTGGAGAATTTTAAATATGGAATATATATGTTTACAAATGATTTTAAAAGAGTTTAAAATTATTAGTATATTATTATTATTAATTTTTAATATTGATTAAAGATTAAATAATAATAATAATATAATATCGGAAGAAGATGGGATCTTGCACATTATTATATTCTTGTATTAACTTGTAGAAATGATAAAAGACTTTTTAACTTTACTTGTGAAAGTTATTAAAGACTTTTTAACATTTCTTGTAAAAGTTATACAAGACATATATACTTTATTACTAAAAAGTTTAGTATAAATATGGGCATGGTTGATGTTCATATTTGCCAGAAATTGTTTCAAGTTTTTGCTAAGTGTTAGTGTGATATAATTCAAGTGTTGAATCAAGAAAAGTTCTTGTAATATTCTCCTCAAATATATTCCTATACTAGTTATAAAACCGAGTAAGTTTCTACTAGCGAAGGATTTATCTCGGTGTCGGATTCAAGCGGTGGATACTCTTAGATGGAAGACACGTGGATTCCTAAAGCGAGCAATACAAAGTGATCGTTGTCAAACCGGGAATCAACGTCGTGTTTGAAGGAGTTAAAGAGAAACGATAATATTTGATATTACTTGTAACAAATCAAAATTTGTATTATTACATTTTTTAAAGATGACGATCTGTTAATTCGCTTTGTGTATTTACGGGTTGTGTATTTATATGATAAATACATGTTTTGAATAATTTTATTCCGTTGCGTTTCACCCGTACGAGCACAGCGAACCCAACATTAAACACAACAACAATTACGGATTGAAGGTTTAAACCAGTTGTAGATATGTAAAGCCTAATCTAGGTGATCAATCTAAATAAGACTCAACACATCATGGTTAATTATTCAAAATAACATATACAATTCCAAAAAGATATTGAAATTATCAACCAAGTAAATTAATCAAACATTGTAAATCGTAGGGTTCGACATCCCCAGAACTAGAAATAAAAACTACTCAAGCATAATAAATAAAAAAATAAAATAAAAGATAAAAGAGAGAGATTAATTATCTCCCTCGTGTACTGGTGCGGCCTCCCTCCGCTTCCGTCGGATTCATCGTCTCTTCTCGTGCATCTTCTTTTCCCGTGAATGGCTTTTTTTTTTGTGTCTTCCATTAGCAAATAAATAGTCCTCCCCAATCCTTTTCATTTCCTAAATAAATAATACAATTCCTTTCAAATAGTACTACTAAAACCAATTTCCCAACAATTTTCAACTCCTCAATTGTTGGTTGCCAAAGTGTCCTTAATTCCACAACTTATCAACTCCTGCTCCATTATCCACGTGTTGCCCAACAACCTATAATTCTTTGCCATTTAAATGCCATGCTAGCAGAGTAGTGGGGTCTGGAACGGAGTACTGGGGTACCCAGTACTGAAACGGAAGTTTATCGAACTCACATCTTGGACTCAATATCGTCACCTGCTAAAAATACTCCCAAAACACTTAAAAACACTAAAGAAATACATCATAGCACATGAATCCCTCTGATAAATAAATAAGTCAAAAAACATATAAGTGTGATAAAATTAAGCATATCAAAATACGCTAATAAATATGTAAAAATACACACTTTTTTCGACCAATCAAATATCCCCAAACTTAAACCGTTTCTTGTCCTCAAGCAACTTAGAACAAAAAGCACATAGATGGATAAGAAAACAAGTATATGGAACTTTACTCAGGGCCTCGCAATCCTCACATAAATGCATAGTTCAAACAATTCAAAATTAATTTATTCGGGCTCAAGATGAAATCATTCTAGGAACTCAAACATATCAAGTATCAATACAAATGACCACCATAGTTTGTCAATTTTTATAACGAATGCACCGATCAATGCAACTAATGACACCCCTCTCTTTGCTAACAAGTCTAGTTTCTTTCTGTTTCTAGCCGAAGTCAAAATGTCTCGTTCTCCAAACTTTTTTTTCCACTTTTTTTTATTCTCTTCATTTTTTTAAAGTATGGAACGACAACTCCGTCACAACCCGCGGGTTTTAGCCTTTCGTGTTCGTCTAGATACAAAAATTATTAGAGTTGTACACTAGAGCCCCCACGGATTGACAGTTATTGCATCCCATGATATTTTTTGTTTTTCTACACCTTTTTTCTTTTTTTTTTCGACTATGAGACATAGAAACCCCAACTTTCAACTTCAAGTCCCCAAACTTAATCAACATTGATTAAAGCAATCACAATCACATCTCAACAATACAAATTGCTTCAAAATCAACTCACTACAAATAAGTCACAAAAAATATCAACCTTCATGCCTTTGTCCCCAAAATAAAAACACCATGAGAAATTAACCAAATAAATTAACTCAAATCATTTAAACTAGCACTATAAATTCAAACCGGCCCTCATTTCATCATCGCAATCCACGTACATAAAATCACATGTTCACACAAGACAAATAAATCATGCAACTCAAACTCTAAAGGGCATAAATATATTCACATAATAAACATGAATGCTCGACAAGAAACCACCTCCCCAAACTTAGAGTTTGCATATATCATCAAAACCCATAAACACAAAAACAAATTGAAGTAAGAGAAACGAGTTCACTTTAGTCAATGCGAAGAAGGTCGTCGAACCATGCACACCATTGTGTTGCCTCCAAACAAGCGATGGACTGGAATGTCTCTCATACAGGTAAGGTGCCTGGTGGGTATAAAAGTCGTGATAATATGCTGTCATCTCGAAAAATATTGCCAAGCTCGATCAAAAGCGCCCAAAAACTCAATCCAGCGAATATGGGGTCAATCATGCGAGTATGGGGGCACCCAGTATTCTGAAAAAAAAAACAAAAACAAATAAAAATAGAGGTGGGGGGGTAAAGTGATGCAGTCGAAAGCGTACGAAAGACACGAGAGTATAGAATACTCGATAATACTGTAATTTTATTCAATCGTTCACCAACTTCTTCATCATATGATTACATAATTTATAAAAATTCTTGTGACTTTTTGAATGCTCCTAATAATGTTTCTAGTTTTTAGCTAATGTTGAATGTCTCTTTGATTTTGGTACTTTTACTACTACAAACTTTCATACTAACTTTAAGATAACATAATAATATGAAGAGTCACATAAGCATGTAACTCATGCACGACGTCTACGACGCTCGTATTTTTCCATAAATGCCAAAGCAAGCTCGTCTCCATCATCCTCCCCCGGTTGGGAAGGATTCGCCCTCGAATCTGAAATAAGCTCGTCTTCGGCCTCCTTATCGCCCAAGTATGGCACCAAATGTGCCGACACCGGAGTAGTACCAAGGCAGTAATCTCCAATCGTTTTCCCCTATCGTTCACGAAGGTTGAATAACGCGCAACAAATTCAACACTCCCCTCCAAAACTGCCGAACAATTAGCCGTCGAAAATGAAACAACTAGTGCACCGACAAACTCTATGACATAAATGTTTTTTGGAAAAACTTTGACCTCTCTATATTCATATAGTTCAATTAGCTTTTGCATGTCCACTGTAAGGGCACCGGTAGCAGCAGGGTCATAGAAGGCCTTGCCTGGGGAATCCAATCCAGAGGCACCCATTTGGTTAGTGTGTTCAAAAAGTTCCATATCTTGAAATTGCAAGAGGATGGTATCGACTGGGAATGATTGAAGGTCAAAGCATCTCAGACCACTTAAGCGTTCTCAATGGGATCGTCTCGGAGCTGGAATCCATTGGAGTGAAGATTGATGATGAGGATCAGACGTTGAGACTCATCTGGTCTCTTCCAACTTCTTATGAACACATGAAGCCGATCTTGATTCATGGGAAGGAGAAAATTGTATTTTCTGAAGTCACTGGTAAACTTCTTGCGGAAGAGAGAAGGCTAGATGGTGGACGGAACAATTCACCGGAAGGTCAAGTCATGCTCGTCGGTGACGGAAAGAAGAGGAACTCCAAGAAGAAGCAAGTCGTGATTTGCTGGACGTGTGGACTGTAATACCCCGTTTGAATATGGAATAATTGGAATTATTATTATTTATTATTATTATTATTATTATTATTATTATTATTATTATTATTATTATTATTATTGTTATTATTATTATTATCTGTTATTATTTAATGCCTAATTGTAATTTACTTGTCTTATTGCTTGATTTTTTATAAATAAATAAAAATATGTGTATTAATAATGATATTATTATGTGTATTATATATATATATATATATATATGTATGTATATTATGTCCGGTTTTATTTAATTTCGTATAATTCCGATTATGCTCGACAAGTTCTCGTTAGACTTATATTAATTAATTAGACGCTCTTGTCTAGTTAATTTAATAAGTCTGTGTAGTTCTAGTTGTTATTAGTCGTCAATCGTATCATTCGTAGACTTCGGTCTTATTTCATGTATTTTAATTTCGGTCCAAGGGTATGTACATGCCTTCTCTTCTAATAATCTGGCCCACTTTGTGCTTAAAGGCCCAAATCCTTTAGCGTGGAAAATAAATTGAACAGATTCTTCTACTCGCAGCGACCGAGTCCTTCTCTCCCAACGGATCAGAAATCTTGTTGCGATTTTTAAGGTTGCAATCCCCGCACGTTCGCACGTTTTCACTCTCCTCTACATAAGACCCAGCCAAAGTCTTTTCCTCCTTATCAGATTTATTTTAAATCCATCCTCTGTAATTCTCTCTCAATCGCCGCCTGCACTTTCGGTTCGTACCTGCAATTACGGCAAGCTTTCCCCGAGCAACAACCATCTTACATAGGGTTCAGTAAGAAGACGGTGTTCTCTTGCACTCATCCATTCGTTTCCGGAGCATCAGATAGTGGTCGTTGGTTGCTCGAGTTTACAGCTGCAGCCTCATCCGCCATTAATTCCGGCGACCATCTTCTTCTCCGGCGAGCCCACATTCGAGCAGCCCCGCCGTCGCCAACACTTAGCGGTCCAGTTCACGAGCAGCACTTTCGGGGAGTTTCGAGTTCCGTTCGTCGAGTCTCGGTTCTCCTGCTTGTCTCGTCTGATATTCCGATAACTCGTAGATTCCCGAAGACGGGTATCATTTCGAACCTCCTAGTTAATTTCTGTTCAAGATGTTATTATTTCGTTTATTCTCGTTCGCGTGAAATCGTTCGATTATGCTCATGTTCGGTGAATCGCTTCTGATTTGATTCCTTACTGTTTCGTTATGTTGTTGTTTCGTGAATTTTAACGTGAATTGGAACTCTCGTAGTACCCCTCGTTTTGTGAAAAATCAAGCCCCTAGTTGCTGTAATTATCTCGGTTTATTTCGGAGTCTCGTTTGGTCGTTTGAAGTCTCGTTGTAATTTATTTCGGGTCGTCTTGTTCGTTTGTTTTCAAACCGTGTTTTGACGTTTTGTTTTTCCAAACGAACCTGGTTTCAAAATATATTTTCAAACTCCGGATATGTAGTATTTTGTAAGTCTCGAACCTGGTTGCCACTGAATAATTGGTCGTCGAGATCGGTTGAGCCGTAGTATGTTAGCAGTTTCTGTTCAATACCAGGCTCTGTTCTTTTTAGGGTAAATTGCGCCAAACTCCCCTGTATTATACGAAATCTGCGCGTTTTCCCCCTGTATTTTAAAAATTGCGCCATACCCCCTTGTAATATACTTTTACATGCACGAAACCCCCTAAACCGTCAAAAATGACGGCAGTGATTTGCACGCGCGTGCTGTGCGATTTTTGCTTCATTTTTTCACCCTAAAGTGCCTGAAATTACTGCTTTACCTCTAAAGTAATTATAATATAATATAATATATATAATATTTATATATATTATATAATATTATATATAATAGTATAAAATATATAATAACTGTTACATGTAATATATATAAT
>CACSLK010024742.1:6423632-6447149 GCA_902706635.1 Striga hermonthica | reverse complement strand
ATATTACGATTAATATATATATGTTACATATAATATATAAATAATATATTTATTATATTTATAATATAATATATATATGTTACATATAATATATAAATAATATATTTATGATATATATAATATAATATATATATTACGATTATTATATATATATATTATATTATATATATATAATATATAATATATTATATATAAAATTTATAATAACTGTTACATATAATATATAAATAATATTATATTATATATAATATTATATAAAATTCTTGGATGGCATAATCGTAAATTCTTGGATAAAGGAATTTTATAATGATAAATTGAACAAAAAGTAACGTCGTCAGAGGGATTTGTAACGGCGTTAACGTAGCAGAGAGAGTGTGCATGCAAAAGTATATTACAAGGGGGTATGGCGCAATTTTTAAAATACAGGGGGAAAACGCGCAGATTTAGTATATTACAGGGGGGTTTGGTGCAATTTACCCGTTTAGACAGATCGGCCCAATCCACCTTTTAAACAAATTTTGTGTCCCGGAACCTGTTTTTCGCACCGATTTCAATTCTAAAAATTATTTTTCAAATGAGAAATATTTGGGAAAAATTATTTTAAGTCTCGAGACTCCAATTTAATTCTCCGAGTCCTATTTTTAAAAATGAGAGAGTTCCAAGTCCACGAAAAATCCGATTAAAACCCTTAAGTCTTAATTTTTATTAAGTATGGGTTTTGTGTAAAATTCGAGTAGGGAGATAGTTTATTGATTTATTGTCTCGTTAAATGTAGGTGTTTGAGGAGTCGAACCCTCATCATACGTACTTGCTTTTGTGTGCAATTTTCTACCGAAATTTCCAGGTGGGTTTATTTATAAAAATGCTATGCTTTAAATGTTAAATGACTGCTTTTTGTATGACCAACGTATGTATCTGAAATACGTAGGCTTCGATGTGTGCGGTACCGGCCGTCGAACGGTTATCCCCGTAACTATAAAGCAAAACCCGTGGGGTTTACTCCTACTGTTGGCATCGATAGAAGCCCGAGGGGCATTCGATGTAGAAGCCTGAGGGGCATTAGACGTATAAGCCCGAGGGGCATTCGATAAAAGCCCATGGGGCATTCGATACGTCTACCAGCAGTAGTCTATTGATATAGGTGTGCACATGAGTCTGATTGTTATGATTATTGATGGAATAATGAGGTAGGTTATTGCTTTGTATACATGCTGAGACCATACCTTTCGATTGCTGAGTATTGTTGATTATTGTCATTAACATTTATCGTATAGTGGTGAGCACTACGGATTCCATTTGTGCTCATCCCTACCTGCTCTTCATGGATGCAGGTTAGTAATGGCGAGCACGACGGACGGAGGCGAATGGTGGTCATTTTATTGATTTCTTCCGCGGTTGAATTCCTTAGTACTGTTTATGCATTTGTGAATTATGATTAAGCCCCAAATTTGATAGGGAGTGTACTCCCTGGTATTTATGATTTGAGAAACTCATTTTTCAGAGTTAATGTTATTTATGAACCCGGTGTGGGTGTTGACATGATGATTGAACCCGCGTGGGAGTATATTTATGATATTGTTGGAAATTGTTTGAAATGAGTAGCGCCGCCATGTGTTTTGAAATAAATTTTGAAAAATTTATTCTGATTTTCGGTAAATAAAAGTGGGGCGTTACAGTGGACAATTTGGGGACGTAAAACGAAATTGTCCGAAAAGAGGAGCAGGTTCGGCGAAAAGCTCCAAGTCGGTAAGTGGAGATACCGAAGAAGCTAATTTTTTTTTTTCTCTCTCTCTCTCTCTCTCTCTCTCTCTCTCTCTCCATGGATGAGTTTTGCTAAGAGGGAAAGGGGAGTCCTAATCGCATGTCTCTAAGTGTCATGAAAGAGTACGTGTTACAATTAGTTGGTCCACATTTTACACACGGGCATGTTTGTCGGTGATGCAAGGTGTGTGGTGGAAAAATCGTGTCGAGGGCGGATGAACTTCCAGGAAAGCCAAACGTGGAAGTTGCACCATAGATTTCAGCAAGGTTATTTCGACATGGGCCGAAGAAATGCTTGGATGCGAGTTTGAGTGGATATGCTTTTATGGTGGAGCATGATAGCGAAAGCTATGAAAAATTTCATCAAAGTGAATAGTGGCTGTCAGATGGGCCAAAATCGCAAGGTGTAGTTTGTTGATTTTTTGCTCTTTTGTCCCACATCGGTGATGGGATGAGAGAGGGGGGTAGTTTTCCCCTATATAAGAAGGTGCTACTTCTTATGTAAAATCATCCCACATAGTTATTGTGTTAACAATTAATCTCTAGTTAAAAATTTCTTAGGGTGAGAGTTAGGGTTAACAAATAGGAAATTCTGTGGGGTAATTTTTGGGTATAAGTGAGTGTAGAAAAACTGTGTAATTTTTTTTTACATAGTGGATTTTCTACGACCTTGTTGCCCTTGTTGTTTTTCGCTCTTCGTTAACAGAGGGTTTTCCACGTTAAACTTTGTGTTCTCCAGTTTTATTATTTTTAGCGGATCTTAGGCGGAGTTTCGGTGTGGTCGGAATTCCCAACAGTACGGACCGGCCGGCCGTACGACCGTGATGTGTCCGACTGCGACGACCGGACTTGACCCGATCGATCTGGTCCCACCGGCCGGACACGATATTTTTTTTAAAATAAAATTATTATAAATTATTATGTTATAGATTCGAAATAATTATGCTATAAATTGGACGTTAGATATTATCGTGTTAGGAGTTAGAAATTAATTAGATTTGTTTATCTATAAATTGGACGTCAGATATTATCGTGTTAGGAATTAGAAATTTTATGCTGTAAAATTGAAATAATTATGTTATAAATTGGACATTAAATATTATCGCGTTAGGAATTAGAAATTATATGCTGTAAAATTGAAATAATTATTTTATAAATTGGACGTTAGATATTATCGTGTTAGGAGTTAGAAATTAATTAGACTTGTTTATCTATAAATTGGACGTTAGATATTATCGCGTTAGAAATTAGAAATTAATTAGACTTGTTTATCTATAAATTAGACGTTAGATATTATCGCGTTAGAAACTAGAAAGTATTATGTTATATATCCGAAATAATTATGTTATAAATTGTACGTTGGATATTATCGTGTTAGGAATTAGAAATTAATTAGACTTGTTTATCTATAAATTGGACGTTAGATATTGAAATTAGAAATTATTATATTGTACCATCGAATAATTATGTTATAAATTAGACATTAGATATTATCGTTTTAGGAGTTAGAAAATATTATGTTATATATTCGAAATAATTATATTATAAATTGGACGTTAGATATTATCGTGTTAGGAGTTAGAAATTAATTAAACTTGTTTATCTATAAATTGGACGTTAGATAGTATCGCGTTAGAAATTAGAAATTATTATGTTGTACAATCGAAATAATTATGTTATAAATTAGACGTTAGATATTATCGTGTTAGGAGTTAAAAATTATTATGTTATATATTCGAAATAATTATGTTTTAAATCGGACATTAGATATTATCGTCTTAGGAGTTAGAAATTAATTAGACTTGATTATCTATAAATTGGACGTTAGATATTATCGTGTTAAAAATTAGAAATTATTATGTTGTACAATCGAAATAATTATGTTATAAATTAGATGTTAGATATTATCGTGTTAGGTTCTAGAAATTATTATGTTAAGATTATAATTTAACATGTTTTGAAATTATAAATATTTTAATATATTGAGGTGTCATTGGAGGATTTTGGAGGAGATGGTATTGATTACAGTTCCGCTTTCGATACAACTACATTCTTTAATAGTGATGAGGCCACGATTAATGATGCAAAAAGTACGACACTTTTGGCAGGTATCGATTTGATTATTTCGAGACACAGAAAAGGAGGAAGGTTGAAGATCTTCAAGTGCAAAGGAGGCGAACGTTATAGAGGTAAAAACATAGATGTTGCTTCTAGACGTACAAAAACCAACAAGTTTCAGTGCCCTTTTGAGATAAGAGTAAAGCGGGTGCTTGGAACGACATTTGGATGATCCACACATGTCAAAACAAAGAGAAGGGCTATCACAATCATTCATTTGATGTGTATCCCTAGGGCCATCGACAGTTTAGCGGTATTAGCCAGTCATCAAAAAATATTATTCGTGATATGACTGCTGAGCAGGCGAGACCAACAAATATTTTGGCCGAGGTGGCAGGAAAAAAATCCGGGAGAGCACGCTACTGTGCGGCATATATATAACTATAGAGACAAATTGCACAAGGAAAGTTTTGAGGGTAGAGACGTTACTACCCAGCTTCTACATTTGGCTAGGAGCAGCAGCTATATAATTTATACAAATATCGATCCGGATACAAATGCGTTGACATACATATTCATGGCCCATACTGATTCAGTCAGACTGTTACAGACATCTTACTTGTATGTTGACATAGATCCCACCTACAAAACCAACAGGTGTGTTAATTTATAAAGATGTTATTAGTATGAATTTAAATTAATATGTTCGATTAAATTTTATGTGATTATATTTTTTGTCTTTTGGTCTCATTTGCACAGGTACAAGATGTCGTTGGTCGAGATGATTGACATGACTCCATGCAACAATAACTTCATGATTGCGTACGCACTCATGAAGGACAAGAAAGAGGCCAGTTATGATTGGGTTCTCCATAAGCTGAGACTTCTTATAGGCTCTAAGGTAAGGATAAAATTTATTTTTAATTAGTAATAAAAGTATTTTGTGCTATATAGTAAACATTTCCATAATTTTTGCTCTGTACCATTAAAATTTCTACATTCGCCGCTGCTCAGGTACATCCTAATGCGGTTGTCACTGACAGAGAGTTGGGCTTAATGACTCCTATTAGGAGGAACTTTCCTCAGTCTGCATGCAAAATAAAAAATTAGCTCAGAGTTTCTTGCGCGGTAGGTGGAAGGCATTGCCGATGCAAGTACGGTTGATGAGTACGACACTGTCGTAGCTCAGTTGCGTGCAAAATACCGGAATACCCCAGAAGTGTTACAATATGTCGAGCAGACATGGTTAGTCCACAAAGAGAAGTTTGTGGAAGCATGGACAAACCGGGTAACACATTTTGGCAACACATCTTCCTGTAGGGTGGAGAGTGCACACTCTGTGTTGAAGCAGTGGCTTCACACGTCGACCCGCGCTCGATATAGTGTGGTAGAAGATTGATGCGGAGATAAACTCTCAGTTGACTGAAATAAGATATATTCCTTATTTTTAACTGTGTTATTTCGTTTCACAAATATTAGAATTCTGTATTTCGTTTTATTTTTTATTTATTATTTAAAAAAAATATAAATAAAAAAAGTCGACCAAAATGTAATACATAAAAACATATTTTATTTAATATATATATATTATTAATATAAACAAACACTATTATTAAAAATTAAACAATAATAAATACTAAATATATTTTTTTATATATAAACAAATTGATAAATGCACAATTTTTGTTATTACTACATTAATTATAATATAATGTTTTGTAATATATTACTAGGACAACGCTTGAGTCTTCGAGACTTAGGAGGTATACGAGGTTTACAGGATTCCCTTTCGCGTGCTTGACACTGAGGGTCTCGCATTACTGTCTGGACATATTGAACTCTGAGCTGAAGAGGATGCGAGACTTGAGCTATGAAGTTTACGAGCGCTGCAGTTGTGTATAGCTTACCACTCATGGAATTCCTTGTGTCTGTACGCTTCGTACGGCATGTGATTCTGACCTTTCGATTGAATTGGATGATATCCATGAGTTCTGGAGAACATTGGACAGGTCATTTAAGGTTAAAGTTTCATCTACAATTTTCTACTTTCTGATTCATTGTTAATTACAAGTTAAAGTACATTACATTGTTAAATTCTTTGAATTTTTTTACTGTACACTTGAAGGGACAGATCACCAGAGTCGGGATAACCACAGTGCATGGACAGATGTTTATATATTTCGGACGTTTGTCCAAGAGGTTGAAATGGGCAATCTTGCGACGATTCACTACATGAATCACCTCACGTACGCTCAACTTTACCTGGACCAACAAGCTTATGCAGAACCTGAGTTTAAGGAAACTACGCGAGGTCGTCCCAAGAAAACCGATTCAACTAAGCGCAAATCATCGCGCTGGGAGTACAGGGATAATTCAAGAGGTCGTCCGGTGTACTGTACAAGCACTTCTTCACGCGGGCCGACAAGCACTTCTTCGCGTGGACCGACAAGCAACCAGTTTTCTCAACCGTCACAAGAGGCGCCACAAGGTGACATATTTTTTTTATACAACTGAACGTTAATTAAAGTGTTAATATAAATTATATTATATAAATTGTGACGTGAAAATATTATGATGTTTCAGCTGGTACGTCGACAGATATATTTGGTTTTGAATACCGGAATAGTATTCCCTGGCATATGTTGGAGCACGTAGTGAGCAACTTTAACGTGAAAGCGGATGGAAATTGTGGATTTTGGGTTATAGCGAGTTACATTTACGAGGACCAGGAGATGTTGCAACTCGTACGAGAGAACCTTGCCAATGAGATTTACAGCCACCGTGAGTCGTACGAGTATATCTATTTCAGGGATATCGACACCAATCTCGGTCGAATAATGTGGGACTGGGGCCCTTGTGGCCCACATCACTGGATGGATACTCCATTCGACCTCTTCTCTGTTGCAACTCTATTTAATACGGCTGTCATTTTCTTATGCTCTGGTCTTAATGGTCGTCAGTACAACCAGTTAAGTTGCACAGTATTGCCGCTCTCTGCACCATCGACGGCTACACGGCCACGACGTGAGATTGCAGTGTGTCATCTTGGTTGCTATGCACACTACATTCATGTAGATTTGACTCCTGATTGTCCATTACCACTTATTCATCCTTTCTGGTTCAGGTACCGAACTGATGTGGTTCATGGTTGGGAGAATCAGTACCAGCGTAGGTTGCAATTGCGGTTTGACGAACAAAATATTTCTTAATGAATAAAAGACGAATATTATTCGTCTGTTGTTATTTTTATTGTTATGGAATATTTAAGTTCAAACGTGGTACAACAAAACTAAGAAATGCATAAATAATGATGTCATGAATTTTGAACAATAAAAAAAATGGCTTCGTTTTTCCCACACGAGTCGTGTGGAGTAGCCGAACCATAATTGCCCAAAATTACTCTGCGTACCGCTGCGCCAGCACAAGATCATAACCTGTAAAATCCCGCAAGGTGTTCGAATAAAGGCTGGCAGTTCACTACAAAAAATGGAAGGAAAAAAAGATATGATAAATATTTATAAAAAAATAAAATTATTGTAATCAAATAACAACTACAATTTAGCATGAGACTTACATAGTCGTTGTTGGCACGCGTAGGGACCTCGTTCTGGTCCAGCAGATTCTCGCCCAAACATTTAGGATGGGAAACCCGACGGTACCACTGCATGTACTCCCCAGTCGCCTCTGTTGGATCATCTGTGCTGACCTTATACATACTGGACTTGACGATATACGATACCGAGAACTGGTTCCACATAGATACTGCAGTGACATCAGAATGCTCAACCTTGTAGAGCCTCGACTCCCAAGGACGGTTGGCATCGATTAGCATGAACATAGGGGGAGGGACTGTCTGGACATACCCCAACTGCCGCAGAAACCGCACAGGAAAGTACGGCTCGACGATATCGCGGTACCGAATTAACCTGCAATAAAGAGTCATCGGCTCAATCTCATATGGGCTAGAGTTGTCGTAGGGAAACCATTGCACCTATTCACAATTGCATTAAAGCATTTATAAAAATATTTATATCATTTTAAATAACGAGTAACTAAATTTAAATAAAATAAAATAACTTAACGTGCATTGGAGGTAGTGAGTCTGTCAAGTCTCCGATGGATGGCTGTGAGACGCTCGTCCTTCTTTTGACCCGCCGCTATGCTCCACATCCGAGATCGGGCGGAGTCGTTAGGACCGAGGGGTAGACGCCCCCTCTGGGGTCAGAAATCGTGGAAATACTCGTAAATCCAAGACTGCATAAGAGTCAAGCAACCGGAAAGTTTTTTGGAGTCCCCTCTGCAATACCTAACTGTCGGTACAAGTATGCCAGCGTAGTCGATCCCAATAAGTAACCCCCAATGGAATCCACGCCGTCAAGTACCTCAGCTAGGAGCTTGGGAGTCACTCTACTTCCACTCTTGTCGTCGAAAAAGGTGGTAGACAGAAGCACCCAAATCCAGGCACCAGCCTCATCCAACGCCAACTAGCCTTTACCCCTGAATTGCTCCACAAAGAGCCTTCTCCCACAGAACCACACTGTCAGAACGACCCAACGAAGTCAGACTTACTGATCGAAAGTATATCCATGCAGTAAGTCTAGCAGGCCCCTGTATCCGGCTCCTCAACAACCATGGCTCCCTCAACAGGAATGTCCAAAATGGTCTGGACATCGTGCAACATAATGCTCATTTCACCAAAAGGCAGGTGAAAAGAGTTAGTATCCGACTGCCATCGCTCCACAAATGCAGTAAGCAGTTGAGTGTCCACGTGGGCGTGCATGGAGTCTGCCAGATGTGACAGTCCGGTATCCTTGATCAGATCAAGTGTCTCGGAAGATATATCACTTCGCCAATCTTTTAGATTACCAAACGTTTGCACTCTGTTATGGCATTTCAGTAATCCTCGGCACTCTCCATCCCACAACCGGGAGGCTACGTACCCTAGAAAGCTAGGGATCACACTGCAATCCATGGGCCCACCGGCCACTGGACCTCTGATGATCCAGTCTGCCTCACGATCAGTCCTAGATCAGCCCAAAAAAAAAACCTCACCCAAAATAAGCTAACACTCCCCTAGAATAATTGAGGAACTCTAATTAAACTCTCCCGGAAGTCCAAACTCCCATGGAGTAGTTTTTTTAGCTTTTAGTTATCTGTTAATTGTTTATTGTCATGACTTATTGTTATTAGTTATTGCATATTACCTTTGGCTAACAACAAATAAACAAACAGCCCAAACCAAAGGGCAAATGCCAATTACCCAAAGATTATCTCTCAGTGTGATCAGCCTCATGTACAGAACAAGTAAATGGAGATGTTAACATATTCGGTATTGTTCGGTTAAACCCGCACCCTTCGGGCAAGTGTTGTAAATATTTTTACCAGAGTAGAATCGAAAGATTCGAACACCGGGTCGTGTCTCACGAGGAATCCGGAATACTATGTGCGTTTATTCAAACACGAATGAAAGAAATAAAAATCCTAGACATTCTAATTCAAATGATTGGGTTTGATTTAATTATCTACTAGCACGAAAATTTAAATGAAGTAGTAAAAATAACGAGCTAAGACGAAGAACAAATAGGATTAAAGGAGTTAGGGAGTCGGGGATATCCGTTTTGGTTCGAGAATACAATTGATGGGCAAGTGATTGTTCGGTTAAGTGATTTGAATAACCTACCGTTCGAGTTTTTATTTTCAATAACTTTTCATAACAAGAGAACAAGCTTGAACGACAAATTAACAATTCAATTAACGCCTAGGCAATACAATTACGAACAAGCCTAGTTCATACGAGCCTATTTCGACCGACTCCTCCCCTTTCGGTTCTATGAGTCGATTAAATTAGACTAGAGGTTGGTTAATCAACTAGCCTTTTTAAAGTTTTCAAAAACCTTGCACGCATTAAACGAACTCAATTAAAATAATTGGATGTTGAAGTGTCACCCTTCAACAATTCGCAAAATTCGATAACAATGATAGAAAAACCATAGTTAAATATCAACTCGCACAAAGTGAACAATCTCAAGCCCGAAAAGCACAAACGAAATCAAAACATCATCCCCTATTCCCTAACAGATTAATTTAGCTACTCATGATCGGATAATTAACACGAACATCCATAATCAAAGCACTCATATTCATAGATTAAATGTATAGAAAACTTACGATTAATGGAGATCGAGAAATAATCTGGTAAACAAGATTAATCCAAAAGAAATAGCAAAATCCAAAATCTAATCCTTGTTATCCGTCCCAAATTATTAAAAGAAAAGTGAAAAGGAGTTCTTAAAGTCACGGAACGAGAGAAACTTAAAACCCTAGGCCAGAGAAAAAAATTGATCCTGTACGAGTTCTCAAAAAACAAATTTTAAAAAATCTGCTAACGCCCAACTCGCGGCCGCGGAGAGGCCCGCGGGCCGCGGCGAAGATTGGCTCCGCGGCCGCGGATTTTAGGCTCTGAAGTCCGGTTGTTGAGGTCCATTTGCTCGTCGTGGCTGCGGTGAAGGAACGCTCGCGGCCGCAGCCTTGAAGTCTGGGCGCGATGGGGAAAAGGCTGCAGGTCGCGTGGGGAGGATGGCCGCCGCGGCGTGGCAAGGGGGCTCGGCGCGGCGCGGAAAGGTCTCGCGGCGTGGCAAGGCATCACCCTCGCGGCGTGGGCTGTTTCACGGCGTGGAGCAGACGGTCTTCAGGGGCGCGGAGGAGGAGTGTTGTGGCAGTGGAAGGCGTCTTCTCGGTGCGCTCGTGATGGCAGTCGCGCATGGACAATAAGGTGCTATTAAGATGGAGGTATTGCTGAGATGATGGTGGCGGGTTTGAGCGGCGTGGTGTGGTGGTGTTGTCGTGAAGAAAAGCTGCTACCGTGAGGATAATGAGCTGCTATGATCAAAGCTTCAATATCTCAACAGCAGGGCCTGGACGAATTTTGACCACTTATTTGACTTTGCTTGTCGGGTTCGTGCGAGCTTGTTTGGAAACGGAATTTGGCTCCGTTTTCTCTAGTATAATGGCTACGAACCCGTCTACGAATTTGATAACTTCCTTCCCCATAACAAACAATCAAGCAACTCCACCTGCACATCACTGAAGACAACAAAAACGGAGAAACGAAGAAAATAACCGAAAAATACATAAAGACTCTAAATAAATAAAGACACACGACACGAAACAAAACGGACCAAAATTGAAAGAAAAAAAAAACATAAAATGGGGGAAAAATAAAAGAAAAATAATCACGAAAAATGTGACAAAAATGGAACGAACAACTCCCCCACACTAAAACCTTTGTTCGTCCCGAACAAAATACAAGAAAAGACACGAAAACAAGCAAACGAGCATGGATAACAGTTTCAGATGAGACAAGTCTCAAATTTATCAACTTAGCCAAGGAGAATTCCAATGACCAATCACGCATATCTCAATTACACTTGAATGCAACCTCTTGAAACGACAAACTCTCAAACATGGAAATATAATACATAAGTGCCTCACTCGATTTCTTTCATGACTATGAAATGGGACGCTCAAATTGGTCGATCATCATGCATCAACATAAGCTTTCTCATTGTCTATTCATACTCTAAAACAATCAAAATAATGAATTGTAAATCAAAAGGACTTCCGGGATCAGTGAAGGAAAAATATAAGGACATAATGGCTCAAATAAACAATCACATCTTCGAGCATATAAACTACTCGAATATCCCACCACCTATCCAAAATCAGCACAACATCAATCATTCCCATAAAAACTCCATGCAACATTCATATATGCTCAACTGAATTGCACTTCAAGTACTCAACTTTTTCTCTTTTTTTGTTTATTATTTCTCTCTTTTTTTTAAGGGGGTTTGTTTTTTTCCTAACAAAACCGAGACGTAAGGACAACATTCTCTAGGTTTAAACATTGGAGGTCATCCAAGTTTCCTAGAATGGTTTCTCAATACTCATTACTCGTGAAAAATTCCACGAGTACGCGGAGTAGAATCCTTTCCGTCCGTCTTGCGAGTCCCCATTTTTTAATTTTTCATTTTTTTTTCAAGTACCCAAAATGCAACTCAAATAACTTATATCCTTTCTCCAACACAAAACAGAAGCTCCGTCATCATCAAAATAACTAAACTGTTAAGTCCCAAAAAATTCAATCAATACGGTTGACAAGAAACAGGTTCAGGCTCAACGGGTTACTAATGAATAATTCACATCAAGGGTCAAAGAAAAAGGCCAAACGAGACTAAAAGCAAGTTCTGATCAACAAGAATTCGACCAATATCTATCAGGAAACAAAATAAGGCTCAAACCTCTCATCGGGTAAATAAATGTCCAACAAAACGAAGCATCAAGTTCATCAAAATATACTAATCATGATCATCATCACATCTCCTCAACATCATCAACAATTCTCAACCAATCTCAAAATCAACCACAATCCATACTCGAAAACACACAAATTGACTCAAGAAGAGACAATAAAATAGAAAATAAAATGAAGAAAACATCCTAAAAGACCTAGACATGATCAACCATATAAGCACATAATCATGTAAAAACTCCCCCACACTTAAAATCGAACAATGTCCCCATTGTCGATCTTAAATTCAAGGAAAGTTAACTCATATAATCAATCGACAGAAAAACCAAGACAGAAAAAACTAAAGCAAAAACAAAAATAAAAGAAAAGGGAAAAGATACAAACGTACAGGGCACAATGACTAGACCAATCACTGTGAATCCGGTGGTGCAGGCAGAGGGTGTAGGTAGTTAGGCCTCGAACAACGACGGGCCTCCATTAGCTCAAATCTCTCGCCCCACTGGGAATGGGGCAACTCTCTGGAACTCAGCTGGGGTGGGGTCGTGTGGCGGTCCTGTAATGACCTCTTCGTGTAAGCTCTCTCACACACTTCGTCAACTAACTGCTCGATCGCCCTAATGGACATGCATTCCTCCACCACTTTTGCCTGCGGCTCAGGCTGTGTCTCTCGAATAGAAATGGCAATGGACACGCCCAACACTGTCATGCTCGCCGTCCTTTCCTCACATCGATAATGGTACCCGTGGTTGCCAAGAAGGGTCGTCCGAGGAGAATGGCGTGCTCTGCACTATTGTCTTGTATGCTCCCGACATCAAGCACGACAAAGTCCACAGGGACTATTAGCTTCCCCACTCGGACGAACACATCCTCCACAATCCCTACGGGGTGACGGAATGAACGGTCTGCAAGCTGCAAGCGCATCTTGGTGGGCTTCAACTCCCCGATCTCGAGCCTACGGTAAACCGCGAGTGGCGTGAGATTAATGCCAGCCCCCAGGTCAAGCATGCCTGAGGCTTCGTCCCCATTCCCGAAGGCTAAAGAGATCACAAAGCCTCCGGGGTCTTTTTCCTTCTTCAGTAAGTTATTCTGAAAGACACTTGCTGCTTCAATCACCAGTACCTCATCATTCTCAAATGGTTTCTTGTGCGTGGCCACCTCTTTGAAAAATCGTGCATAGCCCAGTATCATTTTCATCACATCAACAGACGGTAGGTCACCATTCGCCTTTCTCAACATTTCATAGAGGTCACGCATCATCTGTTGATCTTTCTCCTCCAAAAGTCGTCTCGGAAATGGAATCCTCGGTCTATATGGGCTCGGGGCTCTGTGTAAGGTGGGCTTGGGTGGCGGTGTGACTAGAATCTTTGTTTTCTGTCCTTCCTCCTTCGGGCCCTCTAGCTCGGGCATAATCACTGTCACGGATTTTGCATGCTCCGGTTGGCTCGGCAATTTTCCTTTGTCCATTTCTGTCTCGATGTTCCCAACCCGTGGGGCCAGCTGGCCTACTTGCGTCTCGAGACGCTTAATGGACGCATCCTGGTTGGTGATGAAGTTCAAAATCTTGTCGAGCTTGTCGTCCATGCTCGGTGGGGTTGGTCCGGTTTCTGGTGCTGGCAACCTCAACATTCCCCTAGGTTGCTGTTGCTGCTGAGGGACGAAGTTGGTTTGAGGTGGCTGCTGATAGTGATTGTTGACCCATGAGAAGTGAGGGTGGTTTCGCCACCCCAGGTTATACGTGTTCGAGTAGGGGTCATTTCCGGGCCGGTTCTGAAAATTCTGCAATGCATTAACTTCGGTATTCTGGCTTCCGTAGCCCGGCTCGACAGCCGACGGGCACACTTCTAAACTGTGTCCTTGCACCCCGCATGTTGGGTTCGATATACTGTACGGAATAGAGTTTGCAGCGGAATTTAAAATTTTTATAAGTATTTATCTCATAAATACTTATTCCGTACATAAGTATAACGAGATAACAAATAAGCATCATTTAAATCTAGTAACTTTTACTAATTTTGATTTGATATGTAATTCATAAAATTACCTTTGTTCTTGAACTCCTTCAAAAATGACGATGGATGAGAAAATCAATTCCCGGTTTGGTAACGTCCACTTCTTGATGTTACTCGCTTTAGGAATTCAAACGTCTTCCCTCTAAGAGTATCCACCTTTTTGAACTCCGGTTCCGACAATAGTTTCTTCGCTAGTAGAAACTACTCGGTTTTTTCAATAAGTATAGAATATATATATATATATATATAAAGAAATTTTACAAGAACTCTTTCTTGTTTTATCACTCAACTATTTGGATGATTTTTCTCTGTGGAAGAACTTAGAAAAACTTAGCAATTTATGTGCAAACATTTTGCACCTATTTACACTAAACATTTTAGCATAAAATAATCAATATTTAATAATTATTTATTTTAAATAAAATCAGATTTTATTTAAATAATCATACAAAATATTGACTTTTAATTAATAATGTGGAGTGTTTTATAACCGCCATCAACCATCATTATTTTGTCTCTCAATTATTTGAATCTTTAATCATATTAAAGATAAAATAATAAAAATAATAATTCTTGAAAACATTTTTCAAGACTTTATTATTTTAATCTTTTCTTCCAATTTCCTTATTTAATAATCATATTATTATTTGGATTTGAAAGTTAAAATCCTATTTTAAATTCCAACTATTAATTAGTAATTCCATTAATTACTAAATATCCAAAATTCAATTAATCAATCTAATTGATTAATTTAATATATTCCTTTAATTGACATCTAATCAAATTAGATTTGTCAATTAATTCTAACTCTTTAGAATTACTATTTGAATTTTACTTTCATTCAAAAATTGGTGTGACCTTTTAGGTTCACAATTAATACTAGTAGTGGGTTTACAACTCTTTGTAATTTGAGTTATTCATATTAACTCTTATTCTTGAATTAACTCCTTAATTCAAGAACTCACATGTTATGGGAAACATTTAGCAAGTAGCATGAATCTAGTATTAAGTGAATAGCGAGTAAACATATTTCGAATACAAGTCCATACATGTAAAATCCTTTCGACATCCAATTTCCCGATTAAGTCTTTGGGTATGATTTTGTTGAAATCCAAATTGATTTAATAACTATGATTCCATTTCAAGTTTAGTAATTCGTTTATGAATCTCTATTCATCCCGCCTTGGCCAAGGACTTTAAATTACTAACTATGAAACATATAGGAAATTCATTTATCTTCATAAGTGTCGAATCATTTGTTGGCCACTGACAAACTTCCATACATATTAATATAATACCCAAAATATCCCTTTATACGATTGTGTTAGCAATCAAAAGGATAAATCAAAGTAAAATATAATATGCACAAAGTTACCATCGTGCCTCAAGTCTAAGGATTAATCATGTACTATTGTAACATGAAAATTCTTATTCGACATGATAAACTTTCATTAAGAATTTTCATACGGTCATGTTCAGTGAACTTGTTCTCTAACAAGCACCAACATATATGTATTTGCGTCTCACGCTAATGTTGATGAAATGCAACATTCTTATCTAATAACCATACATACTATGTGCAAGTCTTTTCTAGATTTATTCGATATCCCATCTCGAAACATCCAACGACTTGGAACTGTATTTAATATCACAGCTTTCAAGATATGTTCCATGATCACCATCTCTATGCGCAACCATATCTTATAGCTATAAGTGATCTAGGGATTTTATCTTAAATGCAAATATATGATAAATGCTTACTCTTAAAATAAAGTATTGCCTTATTATTTAATATAATTCCAATAGATTGTATTTACAAGTAAAATACGTCCAATTCCATTGGAACGTCGGGTATCCTATTCTAACACCGCATGCACCACAAACACTCACCTCCATCGTCTGAATCGGTGAGGAACTTCGAGAATTCAATAGCCGCATCTGCTCCGTAAGCTCTGCTAACTGTTGGGCCATGGCACTGTTGCTCGAGCCAACCTCATTCACTGCAGCCCTCTTCCCTCTGATGCTCTTCTAAGACAAATTAGCACTCATTGTCTCGTAAATCGCAATCACCTCTTCGGCAGTTTTGGCTCCAATATCCCCTCCGGCTGCATTGTCCACCATGTATTGCAGGTTCTGGTGGAGAGAGTCGTAGAAGCAATTTGCTAGTAGCCCTGAAGAGAGATTATGATGGGGGCATTGCCTATGGAGGTCCTTGAAACGTTCCCAGGCCTCGTGAAGAGGCTCGTGTGGCAGTTGAGCGAAAGAGAAAATCTGGGATCGGATGTCCTGGGTCTTCTGATGGGAATAGTATTTCCCAACAAATTTGGAGTATACTTCTGCCCAGGTTGTGAGAGAGTTCGGGGCGAGGGTCATGAGCCACGCCTTGGCTCGGTCTTTCAAAGTCTCCGGGAAACACCGCATTGTGAGTTCGTCCTCACTTAGCCCGTGTAAAGGAAACGTCTGGAGGACGTTGTAAAACTCCAGGAGAAAGTGGAGTGGGTCCTCGTTGGCAAGCCCGTGAAATGATGGGAGCTGATTGTAGTGGACCACCTTCAGCTCGTAGTTGCGGGCGACTTCTGGCAACTGGATGCAAGACGTTATTGGCCCGATCATGGGCTGGGCCAGATCTCGGAGGACATTGCGAGGAGGTTGTTGTTGTTGTTGTTGTTGAGCCATGTTTGAAGTACTCCCCTCAGATGATTTTGGAGAGTGCTGGTCTTTTTCTTTGGATTCCAGTGTAAGCTCGTCTAGCAGCTCTCTCAAGCTCTCGCTAACTGATTTGTTGATCGGAGATAGCAATTTGCGTCCACTCCTGTTACGCATACACTAAACCAACAAGGGTTACGAGCACCAATGATATGTAAAAGAAAATAAAATAAAAATAAGAGAAAACAAAGAACTAACACCTAACAATTAAAAAGAACACAAGAGAAACATTGAAAATAAATTGAATAAGTGCACAAAATACGTCCTAAACCTTCCCCGGCAACGGCGCCAATTTTGTTGTAAATATTTTTACCGGAGTAGAATCGAAAGATTCGAACACCGGGTCGTGTCTCACGAGGAAGGTTAGCCGAAATACTATGTGCGTTTATTTAAAAACGAATGAACGAAATAAAAATCCTAGACATTCTAATTCAAATGATTGGGTTTGATTTAATTATCTACTAGCAAGAAAATCTAAATGAAGCAGTAAAAATAACGAGCTAAGACGAAGAACAAATAGGATTAAAGGAGTTAGGGAGTCGGGGATATCCGTTTTGGTTCGAGAATGCAATTGATGGGCAAGTGATTGTTCGGTTAAGTGATTTGAATAACCTACCGTTCGAATTTTTATTCTCAATAACTTTTCGTAACAAGAGAACAAGCTTGAACGACAAATTAACAATTCAATTAACGCCTAGGCAATACAATTACGAAAAAACCTAGTTCATACGAGCCTATTTCGATCGACTCCTCCCCTTTCGGTTATAAAGACTAAAGGTTGGTTAATCAACTAGCCTTCTTAAAGTTTTCAAAAACCTTGCACGCATTAAACGAACTCAATTAAAATAATTGGATGTTGAAGTGTCACCCTTCAACAATTCGCAAAATTCGAGAACAATGATCCAAAAACCCTAGTTAAATATCAACTCGCACAAAGTGAACAATCTCAAGCCCGAAAAGCACAAACGAAATCAAAACATCATCCCATATTCCCTAACAGATTAATTTAGCTACTCATGATCGGATAATTAACAAACATCCATAATCAAAGCACTCATATTCATAGATTAAATGTATAGAAACTTACAATTAATGGAGATCGAGAAATAATCCGGTAAACAAGATTAATATGAAAGAAATAGCAAAATCCGAAATCCAATCCTTGTTCTCCGTCCCGAATTATTAAAAGAAAAGTGAAAAAGAGTTCTTAAAGTCACGGAAGGAGAGAAACTTAAAAACTTAGGCCAGAGAAAAAAATTGATCCTATACGAGTTCTCAAAAAACAGATTTTCAAAAATCTTCTAAAGCCCAACTCGCGGCCGCGGAGAGGCCTGCGGGCCGCGACGAAGATTGGCTCCGCGGCCGCGAATCGTCCCGAGGCCACGGATTTTGGGCTCTGAAGTTCTGGTTGCTGAGGTTCGTTTGCTCGCCGCGGCCGCGGTGAAGGAACGCTCGCGGCCGCGGCCTTGAAGTCTGGGCGCGACGGGAAAAAAGCTGCAGGTCGCGTGGGGAGGATGGCCGTCGCGGCGTGGCAAGGGGGCTCGGCGCGGTGCGGAAAGGTCTCGCGGCGTGGCAAGGCATCACCCTCGCGGTGCGGCACCTGTTTCACTGCGTGGAGTAGACGGTCTTCAGGGGCGCGGAGGAGGAGTGCTGTGGCAGTGGAAGGCATCTTCTCGGTGTGCTCGTGATGGCCGTCGCGCATGGACAAGAAGGTGCTGTTAAGATGGAGGTATTGCCGAGATGATGGTGGCGGGTTTCAGCTGCGTGGTGTGGTGGTGCTGTCGTGAAGAATAGCTGCTACCGTGAGGATAATGAGCTGCTATGATTAAAGCTTCAATATCTCAACAGCAGGGCCTGGACGAATTACGACCACTTATTTGACTTTGCTTGTCGGGCTCGTGCGAGCTCGTTTGGAAATAGAATTTGGCTCCGTTTTCTCTAGTATAACGACTACGAACCCGTCTACGAATTTGATAACTTCCTTCCCCATAACAAACAATGAAGCAACTCCACCTGCACATCACTAAAGACAACAAAAACGGAGAAACGAAGAAAATAACCAAAAAACACATAAAGACTCTAAATAAATAAAGACACACGGCAAGAAACAAAACAGACTGAAACTGAAAGAAAAAAAAACATAAAATGGAGAAAAAAGAAAAGAAAAATAATCACGAAAAACGTGACAAAAATGGAACGAACAGCAAGAAACCGATTTGCACTAAAATTTTACGATTTTTCAAAATTCTAAACACACTGCAAATTAAACCCACGGAAAACCGAACCACATCAAATACATCAGTTCGGCTCGGTTTTGCTCACCCTATCTAAAATGGTCTACGATTGTGCAAACAATTCATGAGCCACGTGGTCCGAAGAAAATATATTTTGCAATAAAGCAAGAAGCATGCAGAAAAGACGTTGAACGTGCATTTTGGAATTCTTCAATCACGTTTTGTCATTGTAGCAAGACCAATACGTTCTGAAAAAAAGAAGTGATACATAATATAATATGTATAATTTTGCATAACATGATTGTCGAGGATGAACTTGACCTAAGTGTCGTCGGATGTCGAGATAGCAACAGATGAAAGTGTTCGATCCAAGTAATTCATGTCTCAGTACAGAAAACATAGAAATACATATAATCACATTGTACATTAGAATGACCTAATTGATCATTTATGGGAAGAATTCACCAATTCTGAGACTTAAATGGTTATGTATTTACTAGTACGAACAATTATTTTATGTTCATATTAATGTATTTTTATTTTTTTAATCTTATGCATTATAATTTTTACTTTAATATTTATTTATCAAGTTTTATTATGTATATGAATTATAACTTTTAATTATTTTATAACATAAATTTTAAATTGAATTTAAAATTATAGTTGATTTAATTTATAAAGTTGTAAAACATAAAAGTAGTATTGAAAAAGTGTAAAAATTGATGAAAAAAAAAAATTTGGAATATTTCATTTTGAAAATGGACTTCTCGGATGAAGATGAATTAATAATTGATTTGATAGTTACTGCATAATGAGTTTAAAAATGAATTTTTCGAAAATAGCGTAAGCTAAGTATAATTCATTTTCATGTCTTTCTTATTTTCCGGTTAGTTTTCCTTCATTTCCCAATATATCTAGGTTGAGATATAAAATTTTTGGTTTTATGTTGCCTTTAAAAATAATAAATAAATGTTGGTATTTGTGGCCCAAAAGGATATGTTTATTGATGGCCCAAATATTTATCAATTCTCAGGCCCAATATTCTTTGGCCTCAGCCCAGTTTTTGGCAGCCCACTTGATCAATTTAGAGTTCTCCTAACCTAAAAGTTTATCAGCAGCCATCTTGTTAGCATCCTTCAGAATAGTCAGGAGATTCAAATTAATTAGCTGTTGAGTACAACCATTAGGAGAAAAATAAGCAAAGTCCTAGTGCTTATATATCTTGGCAACCATTAGAAAAAAGTAAGCCTGAGAGTTCCAAGAAATTCACACAGCTTTCAAAATAGTGCAACCTTTCTCTCTGTTGGTTTCAAGCACGGGCTATTTTACTCTTTTTCTTTACTTTTATGTCAAATTGAACATACCATTTTCTATCCTAAGAAATCTTTGTGATAAGGGGGGGGTTGTGATTTTGGTGAGAGTAGTGTTGTTAATCCAGGTCCTTTAGCTAGAGAGATTTGGGGGTTGTGGTTTGTGGGCTGTTTCTCGGGCCGAGAATTGTGCACGATAGGTGGTGTTACCCTGGGTTTACAGTGCCAGAGTTATTGTGGCCAACGGGTCCAATTGGTCGGTTCTTCTCGGCTATTCGGTGACTCATTTTTCGGGTTCGACAAGAAGGGGACTGAGCCTGCTCTATATTAAACCATCTTCGTAGAAATCGGGCCTCATTCCAGAAAAAGAGAAAAGGGTGTATTCGTTCCACTTTATGCTTTGTTTATTTTCAACTTTGTCAATTCAATTATATTGTTTGATTGCTGAAATTAGTATATTTATTGGTAATTTTCATTTTTTTCTTGAAGCGAACAAACCAAAACTTGGTCGGGCTCGAAAGGTTGCTGTTCGGGGCTTAAAAGTTGTTGTTCGGGACCTGCTGATTGATGTCCGGGCTCTGTAGGGACTGTCCGGGACTTATTGGTTGTTGTCGGGGCCTACCGGGTGCTGCCGGGACGAACCAGAGGCTGTTCGGGACCATTCGGAGCCAGCCCGGGCCCGGCGAGTCGAGCCAGGCGACCACCCAACAATGGTATCAGAGCTTGGCTCTTGCCAGGTTGTCTGCTCGCCGCCACAGGTAAGTCAAGTTCCTTTTTCGTAGGGCTCGCTCAGGTATATTGGCTGAAACCCATTCTCTTTTATCGCTTTTGTAGTGATAACCCCTGGCCGGGGGATGTGTGTTGGGAACGTGCTGGTAGATTTCTAGGATATTTCTGATTTTTGTGTGATTTTACTGCTTTGTTGAAGGTTCCAGCCGCATGCTTATTTGATTTATCGCTTTTGTAGTGATATTCTGTTGTGCTTTATTTGCTCTGTGTAACTTTCGTGTGGAACTGTTACTGTGAGATTTGTATCTTTGTGATATCTTAGTCGTTGGCATATCTTCTAGGTGAAATTTGCTTCGTTTTGAATTTCTGTGCAAAAACTTGTGTGTTTTTTGAAAATGGGATCCGTGTCAGCTTTTAGCTTAGTTCCGTTCGATGGAAAATCTGATTTTGGTATTTGGCAGCATAAAATGAAAGGTATTCTTGTTCAACAGAAGGTGTTTAAAGCAATTGACCTTTCTCATTCTGTGAATGTGTCGGCTGAAAAAAGGGTCGAAATTGATGAGTTTGCTTATTCTTCGATTATTCTGAACTTATCTGACTCTGTGTTAAGAAAAGTTGGTAAATTGGACTCTGCTAAAGAACTTTGGGAAAAATTAGAGGAACTATACACTGAAACTTCTTTGCTGAATAAGTTGTTCCTGCTTGAGAAATTTTTCCGGTTCAAACTTGATTTGTCCAAAGATATGGATGATAATTTGGATGTGTTTACCAAACTTGTTCAGGATATTAAGCAAACTGGTGATAAGCATATTGATGATTATACCCCTATTTTGCTCTTGAATGCAATACCTGATTCTTACATTGATGTGAAATCTGCTATTAAGTATGGTAGAGATAATGTGAATCTTGAAACTGTTGTGAATGGTTTGAAAAGCAAAGAGCTGGATTTGAAAACCAACAGAGGTAATGAGAATGTCGATGAGGCTAATTTTGTGAGGGGAACGCCTCAAAATCATTTCAAAATGAAAAACCTCCGACAAATCAAAATTTTGGCAAAAAGAAGGGTACGTGGAAAAATTGGTCGAAGTCTCGATCGAAAAACCGTAAGTGTTATAATTGTGGTGAAATTGGTCATTACATGAATGATTGCCCTAATGCCAAGCAAAACCAGCATAATGATCATGCGAATATGGCATCTAGTAGTGAAAACCTTGGTGATGTGTTTTATGTGAATGAAATGCATGATAATGTGAATTCTGTCCGTTCTCGTTCTCTTTGTGAAACTGAATGGCTTGTTGATTCTACATGCTCGTTTCATATGTCTTTTTTAAAACACTTGTTTTCGAACTATACAGATGTGAAGTATGGATTTGTTTCTATGGCTAATGAAAATGTGTGAAGTTGCTGATATTGGTAATATTTGCTTGAGATTTGATTCTGGTTATGTGTTAACTCTGAAGAATGTGAGGCATGTGTTGGGTTCGCCTGTATTGTGTGGGTTATACGCAGCGGAAAAATATATTTCAAAAACAAGTATTTATCATATAAACACTCAACCCATATGTATATATAGCGAATGCACAAATCGTCATCATTTAAAAACATGTAATAATACAAATTTTGATTTGTTATAATTAAATTCAAAATTTACCTTTGATCTTGAACTCCTTCAAAAACGACGATGTATGAGGAAATCAATTCCCGGTTTGGTAACGATCACTTCTTGTGGTTGCTCACTTTAGGAATTTAAATGTCTTCCCTCTAATCGTATCCACCTTTTGAACTTTCGACTGTAGTTTCTTCGCTATTAGAAACTACTCGTTTTTCAATAAGTATGGAATATATATATATAAGGAAATTTTTACAAGAACTCTTTCTTGTTTTATCACTCAACTCTTTGAATGTTTTTCTCTTGGAAGAACTTAGATAAAAACTTAGCAAAATGAACATCAAACATGTCCATATTTATATTAAACATTTTAGGATAAAATATTAATATTGGTTAGAATATTTTTCATAAAATATGAAAGTCTTCAAGAATATTTTTCATAAAATATTAATTCTTGAAGAAGACTATTCCTACCCAATATTGTATTAATAAAAATAAGATTAATTATGTGGATTGGTTAACAACTCCAAACCACCAATTAATTTATTCTTATTAATATTTAATCTTAAATCATATTAAAGACAAAATAATAAAATAACAATTCTTGAAAACATTTTTTAAGACTTTATTATTTTAATCTATTCTTCAGTTTCCTTATTTAATAATCTTATTATTATTTGAATTTGAAATTTAAAATCCAATTTTAAATTTCAACTATTAATTAGTAATTCCATTAATTACTAAATGGCTTAATTGCAAAAAAAATCATGAGCTTTTCGTAATTTGCAGT
>CACSLK010024742.1:6403488-6419446 GCA_902706635.1 Striga hermonthica | reverse complement strand
TTATTCATGTACTCCACCACATCACGGTTGATCTCATCCAGGAACGAGACGAAACCCATGACGCTCGTGATGCCACTCCCCTCAACATCCTGCTCCTCTATAAGGTAATTTTCGAACACGGTTGCATCATCTTGCCCTCCCCTGATAAATATGAGTTTAGGGGTGACAATCCGCCCTTGCTTCAGTTTGTTAATGGTGGTTCTCAGAAGGCCTGGGTAAGACAGATGTTATCACTTCTAAGTAAGCACAACAAAATGTTCTGGGTATTCCAATACAACAGAGGAATGGGAAAAATAACCAAATTATCCCCGAGGTTTGCCCTATTGTAAAATGTTCAATTCTATTCTTAGAGGTAATGAAAATATACAGATGGCCTTTGTATGACAAATAATTTCTGTAATTGTGCAAAACCTCTAAGGTCGTATCACAATTCATCCATAGAGAGAAGGCAAACTTACAGTTCTGAGGTGGAGGAAAAGGAAGTGCAGAGTCAGCTGTAGATGAATAGAACACAATGAGAGTTGTGAAGGCATCAAGTAAAAATATCGGGCTACCACTTGTTAGTAATGCAGCACGACTCAGCGAATGGCGAGGAAATGCTTGTCTATCCGGTGTTTCATAAGATGCCAGCAATGGGTATATGGCAAGGGCGAGTGAAGAAGGTTCCAGAGCACTGCATAAAAATTATGGTGGTTAGGTTCAGAAATGTATGATAATGCTATAATATGGTCAACAGAGGACGATCACAAGTGGAGGTTGATGGGTAGCTGTGAAATTAGGCAGAAGAACAAAATGATGATGCTCATGTATGAACTGGGAGGCCGAGATTAAAGAGGAAATAATTGCAGTCCATATGTATAATGCAGTGAAAACATATTGATGAGTTCCATGCATATGCACAAATGCTAAAAGAAACGTACTGTCATAGGGAAAATCAATATATTGCAATTCCAGTTTATGTATACTTTAATGTTGAGTCATTGTCAATCAGTTTCTGTAAAAGTTTCTATGATGGAGTAGCGTGACCCAAGAATACCTTAATAAGGATCATACATGTAAATGAAAAGTTAACTACATAGTCAGTAAAATCCCTATTAGTGTTATATGGGACGCAATAAAAAAACGTTGTGGTATATCATTGTGGGAAGGAGGTAATAAAAGTTTTACACAGCTACCAAATGTCATAAAATGTGGCGAACAATATTATGAAGTGTTTAATCTACGTAACCAAGCAGCCATACAAAAAAAGGCCCTAACCAACATAAAAACTAAAATTTTACACATCACAAACACGCAACTACAAATGACAGCATAAATTCTACAAAATTGTTTACCTGAATAGACATTGAAGATAGATCCGATAGTCTGGATGGACACCTTCTTCATGAAAGCGAAGAAGAGGATTTCGGAGCAAAGCAAAGACTAAACGGGGCAAATGTTGCAGCTGAGGGCACTGGGTGAAGGCAACATCAAACTGAGATGTCGTTAAACCCCCTCTCTTGTACTCAGCAATCTTAAAAGTATCATTATACTGAGCAGTTAGATTTACAAGCCACTCGTGTAGCAGGATTCTACCCTCTCTAACTCCATTCTCCAAAGAGGACAAAATAACCTGAAATTGCACATCAAAACCCAATTCAAGTCAAGGGCAGGACCTAGAAGTTGACTCTACCGTAGAAATGCACAAACTAAGATGTGGTAGGTGCAATTGAATATGGGCAAAAGAGCATTTTTTTCATTCTCTAAATAAAAATTGCACTATTCATTTTTCCCACTTTTTCTCTCCATTTTCTCAATACTAGTTTTTAAATAATTAACAATGATCAATACAAATTACGGTATAAAATTTACTAATCACCCCTCACATATTTTTAACTATCAACCATTATTTTAACATTTCTCCATCACATCACCTTTAATTATTACTTTTTCATCATACATCATTTCATGTTATAAAAGTAATAATTCTTCCCAGAAATCTTCATTTCTAGAGAGGAAAAAAGAAATAAAAAAAAAAAATGAAAGCATATCCAACTGCACCCTTAACCCTCAATGTGATTGTGATTTGTTGGGAACCCACGGTGTTTGAGAAGCAAAGATAAATTAATATTCAA
The DNA here is from genome assembly GCA_902706635.1 of Striga hermonthica. Classification (NCBI taxonomy): domain Eukaryota; kingdom Viridiplantae; phylum Streptophyta; class Magnoliopsida; order Lamiales; family Orobanchaceae; genus Striga; species Striga hermonthica. The sequence goes on along the minus strand of CACSLK010024742.1, from coordinate 6,417,332 downwards.
CGTAACCTGTCAATGAAATGCAAAAAAGAAAAAATGCACTTCCAATTATGTTCTACAAAGCTTCACTATACTATAACTTTATTATGTAATTACATATATTACAAATATATAATTATATATGTTTGTAAATGAAGAAAAAAATTCCAACATAAAACACTGGCACATAATGATACACCACCAAGAACAAAGCAGGCAATAACAAATGCATTGGGCACTCTAGTCTGCTTAGGGCTAATTACAATGGCTCAAGTTTTTAATGAAGACGATGCAACTTTCTGCTACTCTCAGTTTTAAGAAAGACTCGGTAATATTTAACCTAAACCTTCAGGTATTTGGAATTTACCTCATGAACAAGTATAGAGAGAACAACTTCAGGATCAACACTATCATAAATTTCACTGATATTGCGAGCCGTATCGAGTTGTACAGTTCTGATCCTCAGTCTCCTTTTCAGAGAGTACTTATCTCTGCATAAATGAAACATATATATGAAAATATACAAAATACTGTAGTGTGCAAAGCCAGCAACATTGGTGATTGTGAAGATGCGACAGCCGACAGCAACCGAAAATGCAAAGAGAGTTGATGCAAAAGTAAACTACGCTCTTGATTTGGTTAAGGTACAAGGAACACCTTAATAAAATAATAACTCTTTTCCCGTTGAGTTCCAGTGTTGAAGAAAAGAACTACGGGTAGACACCAAAAATAACATGATGTTCATTTCCCATGGTTTCGTGTTCGACGTGTTGTCTTGTGCACAAAATTACCAATAAACATTTCTAAAGATGGTCAGGATCAAGCTTCTATGCTTATTATTTCCTAATCACCCAGTGGAATATCAAAGTTCCACAAGGTTGTGTAGGCAAAAAGAATTCGAGGAGCGTATCCGATATCCACTCCAAGTTGAGTACCGGAACAGAAAACTCAATATCAATATTGCATTCTGACAAAAGTCAACTTAAATAGATTTTTCTCTTGTTATTAGGTAAAAAATGAGAAGTCAAAGGCATTAGACTTTTTCCTCTGTGAAACTAAAGTACTACTGCATGTGGTGATATCAAACCAAGGACACTCAAGGCACTTGGAGACTGTTTGAAATAGATTGCCCGTATGAGGCACATCACCATTCATGTCACACAAATGATTCTTATTTTAAATGCAATGATCAATTCAGCTCGTGAACCAGCCAAGGAGGAACAAAATATGCCTATTCAGAACAGTTCAAAGGTGAATAAAACTAATGATACAATCAAGCACCACTCCTTTCACTATTGGATTTAGTGACCCGGTGTAATATCCTCTAAATTAATGATAGTAAGTCACAGGACTTGTAGATTCAGGAAGAAGGCCCTAATGTTGGCTGTTGAATATAAAAATTGTACGGCCATTAATCCTCCTTAATTATGGGAATAAGCAGCGTTTTCATCGCGAATACATTTTTCAGGTCAGCAATAAAACATACACAGCCGAATGTATTTTTCAGTAATCTACAATGTGCGACAACTGCAACAAAAGAAGCATACCTCTTTGAAGAGCCTGAACCCAATGGTAAGGGTTCGTCGGAAGGCACAATAACTGAGTACTGAAATGCAATTTGTAATGTTGGGCGTTCCCGGCTGTGTCTGTAGAAAAATCACCTATTTATCTGATTTTAGAAGAAAAAGAACATTGAATGGCATATAGAGGATTAAGTTTAGAAATCACTATCAAGTCTTCTGCCAAGCTTCAGAAAATCTATTCACCACAGAACTATTTTTCTTACCAAATGGATTCTCTACTTATTTGGTACCCAAAACACAAGAGAAGCAAAACATTTGTCAGCAAATGCAAGAGAATTTAAAAAAAAAAAAAATCGAAGAATAAGAGGAAGAAAATCTCTTTTGAGAGTCATATACTCCTATAAGCCACCCCAACCCCTCGAGAATGGGAGGGGAAAAGGTGGTATATCTGAGGAACTCTCAAACGTTTACACCATAATCATATTCCATTCTAAATTTGATCATAAGGTGGAAGACAAAAAGAAGTTCAGGATGTCACTGCGTCGCTGGAAGACAACAAACTTGACATTACTATGGAGGAGGCAGAATATATTTAACATAAGAAAGCAGAACACCACAAAAATGCATTTTTTGACTGAAATCATCATGACTGGTCAATTGATACAAAAAGTTTCAGACTAAATGAAGGGTAAGTCTAGTAGCAAGATCCAGAAGCGACCATGACTATAATGCTAAAGGAAAAATTAAATGAAAAAAAAAAAATGGAAGCACTTCTCTTACCTGGAAAATCCAGCATCATTAACAAATTCAAAGTCATAAGCATATGTGGCGAAAGAGTCGCAGCATAGGATGTGCTGAACATTTTCATATTCTTTTTTTTTTTTTCGGTACAATGAAGGGGCCGAAGCCTAGGCTAGTACTCGACGAGGGTATGACACCCCTATGAGGTCGTGCTCGAGCCACTGACCCATACCACTGGGGGGCGAGGTGACTCTCTGAATTCCAATCGGGCAAGATGCCGCTAGCCCCGCCATAAAGTCCGCTGCGAAATTCGCTTCCCTATGCACATGTTGAATTCTCACAGTCCATTCTCTTTGGACCAGATCACGAATAACCCTAACCATGGAACCATTTGTTTCATTACTTTCACCACTACGTACCATAGTCGCCACACATAGGCTATCGACCTCTGCGACCACTTGTCTATAGCCCATGTCCCACGCCAAATGTAGGCCTTGGAAAAGACCCCAGAGTTCAGCTCCCGTGATGGTGCAATGCCCAATGTTCATAAGAAAGCCCACTATCCATCCACCCATGTCGTCTCTTAACAAGCCACCCGCACTACTCAACTTCATTTGGTAATCGTGGGCCCCAGCTGTGTTAATTTTAACCCATCCCACTTCTGGAGGGGTCCATCGGATCATGCCCGTAATGTGCACAGTAGCACCAGCCCTTACATATGCCTCCTCTGCCCGTGAGTAGCCTTCGGCCACCTCCATAACTTCAGTTCTCCTAGCTTCGGCCGAGTGCGTTGTATTCTCGAATATCCTCTCATTGCGCCATTTCCATGATTTCCACACCGCAATGGAGAAGATACAGCTCCAACTTGCGGTCGCATCTCTCCTCCGCTGCATGAGGTTCTTGCGGATCCAAGTTTTCAGTGGTAGGCGGAAGAAAGATCCATCATGGTTGGCCGGTAGCAGCCTTTCCCATAGGGGTTTAACATACGGGCAGTCTCGCACTACGTGGGTAACTGATTCGCTTATCCCACAGAAATCGCAATCTGCTATACTCGTAATGTGCCGTCTCACGCGTTCCGCATTAGTGAGGATTCGTTCTTTAGCTACCAGCCATAAGAGAGTACGGGCTTTTTGCGGTGCCGGCGCCCTCCAAATAGTTTTCCATAATGGTTGGTCGAGGTCTTTCTCCACTTTCGATAGGGCCCTATATGCTGATTTTGTCGTGAATTTCCCGTCATCTGAGAGACCCCAGATTACGCGATCCTCCCCTGCCATTTCGCTTGGTGGAAGTGTACCTGCTATATGTAGGATGATAGATGAGGGGAGCAGGCCATGAAAAGCGTCCCATTTCCATCGACCAACACCATCAACGTAATCTGCCACTTTCAAGTTTATAATGGCCGAATGCAACTCGGAGTTGACGTATCGTACCAGCGGGCCAAAAGCGTCGAGCCAAGAATCAACCCAAAATCTGGCCGTTTCACCATTGCCTACCACCCATCGCGCCCCGCTGACTAGCTTGGGCCATAGTTTGCTAATTGCACGAAAAAATCCCGATCCTTGTCTCATCGGGAGTGATGCCAGGTTAGTCGAAGGATTTAGGCTATACTTGGCCATGATCACTTTCACCCAGAGAGGTGTTGGATTCGTCAAGAGTTCCCATCCCATTTTCATTAATAAAGCCGAGTTCATACTTCGGAGATCCTTGACCCCCAAACCTCCCGCGTCTCTGGGTTTACATACCTCCTTCCACGCTACAAGATGCATCTTCCTTCGTCCCTCGGTTCCACCCCACACGAATGCACGACTCCTTTGTTCAAGCCCTTCTGTAATGGCACCCGGTAGTGTAGCGGTTTGCATAGCGTAGATAGGCATCGCATTGAGAACTGACTGAGTAAGGGTAACTCTTCCCGCTAAGGACAAGGATTTCATCCGCCACCCAGTTAGTCGTGACTCGGTTTTTTCTAAAATATGGTTAAACATATCTTTGGTCACTCGCCTATGGGCAACTGGTACTCCCAAGTACTTGCCTAGATTGTCCGTTAATTTGAAATTGAGGGCTCCCGCCAATCGCACTTGTTCTCGGGCTTCCACATTTCTGGAAAAAAAGACTTGAGTTTTTCTCGAGCTCACCTTGAGTCCGGACCGAAGGCAGAAGCCATCAAGAACTTGTTTTAGTACAGTAGTCTGGGCATCCGAAGCCTCCAAGAAAAGAAGAAGGTCGTCCGCAAACATAAGGAATGGGACATTGACGGCTCCTCTTACGACCGAAATCGACCGCCATTCACGTTCTTCGACTGATTTACAGATACATTGTGCCAGTCTCTCCATGCAAAGTACAAACAGGTAGGGTGACATGGGGTCCCCCGGTCTGACTCCTCGAGTCGGTCAGAATTCCTCTCCAATCGTCCCATTCCACAGCAAGCTCATCGACGCAGAGGTGATGCATGCCATGACCGCTTGAATAAACTTATCCGGATAGTCTGCTAGATGCATGGTTTCTTCAATAAAATCCCATCGAAGATAGTCGTAGGCCTTTTCGAGGTCCACCTTAATCACTATGAACCCTTTCGCCCTTCGTTTCATCCGCATGGAGTGGATTAATTCTTGTGCAACGACAATGTTGTCTGTGATCTTACGTCCCGGGACGAAGCTGGCCTGAGCTGGGTGTATTAAATTTGGCAAAGTCTCCTTCATCCGGTTCACCAAAATTTTAGTGAAAACTTTGTATATCACATTCAGCAGGCTAATGGGTCGGTATTGCCGGATTGTCGTAGCATGCTCCGTTTTAGGTATTAAGACCAGCAACGTGCGATTAACATTGGTCGGGACGGTCCCCATGCGCCACATTTGTTTGACAAAAGTACGAAAGGTCGGGCCCACAAGTTCCCAATTTTTTTGAAAGAACAGCGCGTTTAATCCATCCGTGCCCGGCGCTTTTAGGGGTCCCATGTTGTGGAGAGCTGAATGGACCTCCTCATTCGTTATATCATTCTCCATGGAACGCATGATGTTGACGTCACATGTTGGGAAAAGGTTTATCGGATTGTATAGAATAGCTGGTGCTGGCCCAGCCGTGTAAATGCTTTTGAAAAACTCTGTAGCTAGGAGACATAGGGATGCCTGGTCCGTTACTTGGTTCCCCTCGTCATCTGTTAACTCTGTAATTTTTTTACGTCGTCTTCGGTACTTGATTTGTCTATGGTAAAAGGACGTATTCCTATCGCCGAGGTAGGACCACTCTCTCGTAGCTTTTTGGATTAACAAAAGCTCCTCTTGTCTGATGACATCTTCTAGCTCCATGCGCAGTTGCTTTTCTAGGCCAACTAGTCGGTTTTGGGCGTAGAAACGTTGGCTCCTTTGGATTCCTGCTATGCAGGCCAACAATTTTTTTTTTCGACGGAAAATATTCCCAAAAATATTTACGTTCCATTCTTTGGCCGCCGAAGTGAAACTTTCTGTCGCTTCCTCGTAACCATGAGTTGGCTGCCAAGCATCTTTCAACATCCCCTCAAAGCCTGGATGTAGTAACCAAGATGCCAAAAAGCGGAAAGGCTTGACCCCATTATTGTTATGATCGGTTCGGCCAAGGCTGAGCATCAAAGGCGAGTGATCCGATTGAACTCTAGGAATGAGGCGGGACCTGCTCATATCAAACTTCTCAAGCCAAGGCAAATTTGCTACGAATCGGTCAAGTTTCTCGGCCACTCTCCCATTCCGCGTGTCACGAATCCATGTGTAGAGGTGTCCATCCGTAGCCATTTCTTGAATGCTATTGTTGAAGAGCCAATCCGAGACCTCCTGGCTTATGTTGCAGTAGCTAGATGAACCCCCTATTTTCTCCGAGCGACGAAGCAGACAATTAAAATCACCTCCGATAACCCATGGTTCGGCGATTCTAGAAGCCAGTCTTTCCAAGTTTAGCCACAGCGTCTTGCGATTCCGTGCCTCGGGGTTGGCGTATACAAAAGAAACTAAGCTGCTTACGTCACTCTTAGTTAGCCTGGCGTGAATTAATTGGCGGGAGTAGCTTAGCACTTCAACTGTCACCTCATCGTTCCATATTACCCATATGCCTCCGGAGAATCCCCGAGCTTCCACTCGAAAGGAGTTCTCGAATTTGCTGTGGCGCATAAAGAGGTCTGCGTTCTTTCCACTAATGCGGGGTTCAAAGAGAGCCACAACATCAGGTGTGTATTGTTGGATCATGGTAGAGAAGGCTCCTCAAAATTCGGGCGAACCTGCTCCTTGAGCGTTCCATGTTAATATATTCATGACGAAAACTATTAGGAGAGGGTTGGCCGACCGCCATTAATCCAGAGCATGGATCTGCATGTCCGAGCACTCCTCCATGCATTCACGATCTGTTGGGTTTTTCTTCGGATTCCCCAGCCGGTTCGGGTCCTCCGGCCATGGCTCTTGATTCTTGATGTTTTGCGCTCCCTCCAACATTATTGCGTCTCCAACGGGTGTCGCGTCATGTTGGGGGTTGGGGTTTGGTCGCAGTTGTGTTTGTTCTTCTGGAACTACAACTGCTATATGTTTGGTTGTGTTTAGCCCAGCTCCCACGTTGATAGCCCTTAAATGATTCTGAGGTATGAGTTGTGTTGTGGGTCCGTTATTTCCTTGGGGCTCTTAGAAATTATATTCAGCCCACCATTCTTATTTTGGGCCTTATTCCTATTTATATTCTGGCTCCAATCCTTTGCAGGCCCTCTGTTTCATGTTTTCCACGTTGCCCTTAGCTGGTGCTTTACCTTTTTTCATAACGACGCGCCATTCTTTCTCTCCCGAATCTTCTGTTATCCTCCTTGATAGCCCAAGATCTTGCCCATTATTATCGACCGACGTGGCTCCAAATTCAAATACCTGATTTGATTCCTTCAATCCCTCACTTTCCAAAACATCAAAGCGAGATCCCCTCCCCGCAATTGATTGCGGATTTTTTGCTGATAGTACCTTCTCCGGCCCCTTGTCTCGCCTCGAGTATGTCTGCTGTGTCCGTTGGGGCACCTGGACACATGGTCCGTACATCGGTTCCTCGCAGCCCTGCTCCGCCGTTGTCTGACCTGCCCCACCGTCGGCACCGCTCTTAGTGGTCTTAATGTTTCCGTCGACCTGCGCCCCCGCCTGTCCTTCCTTCCCCTTGGTTTGCTGTTGGTGAGGGCAAGAGTTACCCGTGTGACCGATTCTCCCGCAGTGAAAGCATATGACTGGCAAGTTCTCGTAGACCACACGCTGGGTTCTCCCGTTGATGGTGAAGCTAACACAAAGCGGCTTAGTTAAGTCAACAGTTACAGCAAGCCTGGCATATTTGCCTCGGGTTCGAGCTGCTGTTTGTTGATCTATCTTGACCACCTTTCCAACAATCCGCCCGATTGTACGGAAAATCTTTTTGTGGTACAAATGGGCCGGCATACCGGGGAGTCGGATCCATGCGACCGTGGTTGACAACTCCTCTTTAGTCGCATCAAAGTCTAGGGACCAAGGTTGCACATGCATATAGCTATTACCCACGACATATGGCCCCCCAGTGAGTACCCTGACTGTATCATCGTGGTTTCCAACATGAATTAGATAGAAACCATTATCGAGATCCATCATATTACATCCCGCCATAAAGGGCCACATTTTAGTAAGGCGGTTGTAAAGTGAGGCCATGGTGAGTGACTCGTCGAAAGGTTTCAGCACTACTGCGTGTTGCCATTCCTTATTAATTTGCTCGAAGAAGCGCTGTGCAATTTTTATTTCCGGTAGGGGGCGGGTGAGATCCACGACCACGTCCTCTTCCGAGCCTTCCTCCGTTCCATCATCCTCCGCAGTCAGATCCACATGGTTTCTGTGTTTATTAACCATATCGCGGAATGACCATTTCTGAATTTTCGGTTCCTGATCTGCCGTCGAAGGAGCTTGTGGATGCGACGAGTTTTGATTCTCCAAAAATTCTCCAGTTCGCAGTCAAGTATTATTACACCGTTATGATAAATGGCAAAGGTCAAATATATAGGAAAGGGCTGAGACGTACTGAATGGCCAAGCTTAAATTCAGATGATGTCCTTGTTACAAACCTTAGGGTTTTGGACAATAATATATTCACAAGAGGAGGCCCCATATATATAGACTTAGGATATATGGGTTGTGGGCCTATAATATAACAGTTAACACCTCCCTTCAAACTCAAGGTGGAGGTGGAGATGCTGCTCTCTAGTTTGTGCTTTGGTGAAAAAATCAGCCACTTGCAGTTCTGACGGCACATACTGAAGAACGATTGCTTTCTGATGACAGTGAGATCGAGTAAAGGAAGCATCAACACCAATGTGTTTTGTAAGTTCATGCTTTACTGGATCATTGACAATTTGAATTGCTCCAGTATTATCACAAAGAAGAGGAGTAGGATCATCACATGGAATACCAAAATCGGCTAACAACCATCGAAGCCATATAATTTCTGAAGTGGTAGTAGCAAGTGCTAGAAGTTCGGCCTCTGTACTAGATCGAGATACAGCTGCCTGCTTCTTGGACTTCCATGTAAGGGGAGAAGAACCAAAAAAATGCAATAACCAGTGACAGAACGACGATCGGTTGGATTACTCGCCCAAGTAGAATCCGAGTAAGCATGAAGCTGAAGTGGACTATCACGAGCATAAAATAAACACTGAGATGATGTCCCCCTTAAGTATCGTAACACGCGAAGCAAATGCCCAAAATGAACTGAAGTAGGAGCACTCACGAACTAACTCAATATATGAACTGCGTGAGCAATATCAGGCCTGGTAACAGTAAGATAAACAAGACTGTCGACAATATGGCGATAGCGAGAGGGATCCTCAAGAGGGGTACCATCAGTAGGACGAAGCTGTAAGTGAAGATCCATAGGTGTAACCGTTGTCCGATTATCAGTAATAACGGAACGAACAAGAAGGTCATGTATGTATTTGGACTGAGAAAGGTAATAGCCCGAAGCAGAATGCATCACCTCAATGCCCAAAAAGTAGCTAAGGGAACCCAAATCAGACATCTGAAATTGTTGACCAAGCTGCTTCTTGACATGGGAAATATGCTCTTCATCATCTCCCGTAATCAACATATCATCAACATATAGAAGAAATAGAGTACGCCCACGTGAAGAGAGATGAATAAACAAAGCAGGATCATGATCACTAGGGGCGAAACCAGCAGCCCGTATGACAGAGACAAAACGCTCAAACCAAGCACGAGGAGCCTGTTTGAGACCATATAATGCACGACGCAGACGACAAACATGTCCAGAGGGGGCATCAACACCCGGTGGTGGCTGCATATAAACTTCTTCATGCAAATCACCATGAAGGAAAGCATTCTTCACATCCATCTGAGATATGGTCCAAGAACGAGTAGCAGCCACTCCAATCAAAGTACGAACAGTAGTCATGTGAGCAACGGGAGCAAAAGTCTCATCATAATCTCGCCCCTGAGTCTGCTGAAAGCCTCTAGCAACAAGACGAGCTTTATATCTCTCAATGGAACCATCTGACTTGGTCTTAATCTTAAAGACCCACTTACAGGTGATAGGGACGGCATGCGATGGTAACGGAACAAGGTCCCAAGTGCCAGTACGATCAAGTGCAGCAAGTTCCTCTGACATAGCCAGTTGCCACTCTAGAATACTCGAAGCTTCCTGATAGGTTGAGGGTTCATCAATAATAGCACCCGCACGTGGAAAGCCCAACTTATCAAGAGGAACAATAGTAGCACGATCACGTAAATTATATCTCTGACCAACCTCAGATTCTTCAGGAATGGCACGTGAGACATCAGAATCAACAGAATCATCTAGGACGGGAGCATTAGGACTGGCCACTGGAGTAGAATGAGGCGGAAGCGTTGTGTGACCTTTGGGACGACGAGTATAGACTTGTGTGATGGGTATTTTATGTGGTAGAGGCTCATCAAAATTAGGTGGTGCAGGCTCATCAGGAGTGGAAGATGGAGAAGAGACAGGGACATCATCATCAAGGAAGGAAATAGGTGGAAGACATAAGAATGACGTAGACTCTGAAGAAGAAGAAGATGTGGGAGGAGTGGAAGGGTTATAAAAAAAAAGGACGATCCTCGACAAAAGTGACATCACGAGATATACGCATTCAACGAGCGGAAGAATCATAACAACGATAACCCTTATACTCAGAACTATATCCCAAAAAAACACACTCAACAGACTGAGCAGTCAGTTTAGTGCGCTCACGAGGAGCAAGCAATACATAACATGTACATCCAAAAACCCGAAGATGATCATAGCTAGGGGAAGTACCAAAAAGAACCTCACCAGGACACTTACTAGACAGCTTAGAAGACGACTGTCGGTTGATAAGATAAACAGCAGTAGACACAGCTTCTCCCCAAAAATGAGAAGGAACAAATGAGGCAATGAGAAGGGTTCTAGCAGTCTCAATGAGATGGCAGAGTTTACTTTCTGCAACACCATTCTGAGCATGTGCACCAGAACAGGAGAGCTGGGCAAGAGTGCCCTCAGAGGTCAAAAATTGACGAAAATTGTTAAACATATACTCACCACCAGAATCAGAACGAAAAACTCGAATAGGAGTAAAAAACTGAGTATGAACCATGCGAGCAAAATCTTTAAATATGGAACACAACTGAGAACAATGTTTCATAAAATAAACCCAAATATATCGAGAATGATCATCAACAAAAAGAACATAATATTTATTGCCACCTTTTGTAGGAAAAAGGGACGGACCACATACATCAGAGTGAATAAGATCAAAAGGTCTAGTAGAATGAGAAATACTAGTAGGATATGGGAGTTGCAGCTGTTTTCCGAGCTTGCAACCCTTACAATGAAAACTATACTCGATAGACGTACGACCTAAACAACCAGTACTATCAAAGTAGACAAACGAGACCCACTCAAATGACCAAGACGATGATGCCACTTGGCAAAAGATGAGGTGGAAGACGAGGCAACAGATGACACACGAGCGGTAGAACCAGTGGAAGAGGGAAGATGTAAAGTGTCTAAGACGTAGAGGCTCGAAGAACCTTTATGGAGATGGCCAGTCCCAATCACAGCCCCGCTTCGACGATCCTGAATAAAACAAGATGAGTCATCAAATCCAACAAAACAGTTTTGATCAGTGACCTGACCAACAGAAAGAAGATTCATAGATAATTTAGGAACATAAGAGATATTAGGCACTGAAAAACGAGAATTGCAGAGAGAACCCTCATGAGTGATATGGCAAGAAGTGCCATCAGCTGTCTGAATAGAAGCACCATAGGGGACCGCCTTGCAGGCAACCAACTGGGAGTGATCAGATGTCACATGAAAAGATGCTCCAGAATCGAGGACCCAAGACTGAGGAGCATGGACAGGAGAGGCAGCAGCGACAGAAACAGACCCCTTTGTAGCAGAAGTCGTACCACGAGCCCGAGCAGCCCGGCGCGCACGATACTCAGCCAATTTTTCTGGATGCTGAGTAAAACAATTATCGTGACTATGACCGGTCATCCCACAATGCTTACAAGGATCCGGAGAGTCACATTTGGGTGCACTAAGCCGTTGAGCAAATTTCCTATGAGGAGCTGCCAAAACACTCTGCGATATAGACGTCGGAGCAACTGACAGAGAATGGAGACGAGTCTCTTCAGCAATCAAATCAGATAATGTCTGTGCCATGGTCAGAGTAGAGGAGTTATGAAGCAACCGTGTACGAATGGACTCAAATTCTGCTCTGACTCCCATGACAAAGTGATAAATAAAGAACTTCTCGACAAACTTATGTGCTGAACACTCTTCCGCCGAGCACTGAGGTACCATAGAGATCAATGGTCCCATCAAACGATCAAAAGCAGGGTAGTATTCATCAATGGACATGGAATTCTGTTCAATCACATGAATTTGTTGCATAAGGGTGTGTAAGAGAGCACCACTATCCTGAACATAGCGCTGCTGCAAATAAGACCACAATCCTTTGGTTGTCCGAAACGAAGAAAGGCTCATAATCATGGACTGCTTGACACTGTTGACTATGGCAGCCATCACTTTCCCATCATTAATCTGCCATACTTTGATTTCGGTAGCATTGCTATTATCGGCCTTCCTTTCGGGTCCATCATCAGTCAAGTGAAAGGCCAAACCGTAACCCCTTAACACGGTTTCAACAGAGAAAGCCCACTCCTGATAATTCTGACCATCAAGAGTAATATTGATAGTAATTCTATGAAGTTGCGACATGATTAGACAAACACGTAGTAACAAGCCTCGACGAAGTGTGAATGAAAGTGCTGCGCGGGCAGCGTTGGGGCACACAGTAGGCGAGTGACAACAAAAAAACATAAATTGACGACGGTCGGGACAGATTAGAGTACAAAAACCCTAAACCCGAAGAGTGACAGATCTGAAAATGCACAAAACGAACACAAAAACCTCCCGAAACAGAAAACAAAGGACACTGGCAGCAAGAGCACAGAATTCCGAGTTCACGGATGGTCACCGGAAAAAATCCGGCTAGCCACGCGCCCTCACGCGCTGGCGCGTGGGATTGACAGCAAACTGTCCCGGCGGCGCGTGTGACTCACACGCGCGACTTCTGACGGCGAGACTTTGCCGGACGGTCGTTCTCGGGGCGGCGATTTTAATGGTGTGGGAGGTGAGATCGAAAAAAGATATTTATGTGTAAGGCTGTGATACCATGTTAAAAACCTTAGGGTTTTAGACAATAATATATTCACAAGAGGAGGCCCCATATATATAGACTTAGGACATATGGGCTGTGGGCCTATAATATAACAGTTAACAGTCATTACACGTAGGACACAATTGAAAGCATATGGCCGACTTAACATACGGTAACTAGAATGAGATTATGTAGATAATTAATACTTACAACAGCGCATATAGTTTAAGTATGCTTAGCACATTTTGAGCTACTAGATTATAAATTTTTTCTATTTACACCAACTGAAATTTCATCAAGGGGCGATCAATCTTATTTTCTTAAAAAAATATATATATATATCTACTCACATGTCTTGAGGAAGGGCTGAATCATCGGTATTTAAATACAGAAACAATGAACCTCAACTCTCAATGCTAAGAAATTTCAAGGAGGCTAAATCCGTATACTCATTTGTAACTGCAAATATATCCACACAAACACCAGATTGAACAGCACCTGCAGCCTGTTGAAAATATGTAGTTACCAATTTCTTTGAAAAAATCTTTAATGAAGAATTTCTTATTGCTTAAGCTTTGTACCAAATCTCTATAAAATGGAGTCTGTTCGGGGAGCAAAGCACGATCTGCATCCTCTCATTTACTAGCATATTGCTCCCTATATCGCCTGGTGTCCAGCTGACCAAGACCATAATCTGGAGGACTAGATAGAAAGGCAAAAACCCTGGATGCGCTTCCGTTCAAGGGAAGAAACAGAAGGAAATTAAAAATAACAAATTAAGAGTGGTAACATTCAGAAATTCAGATAAAAGCATAACCTTAGAAAGTAATTTCATTAGAGGCCTCCACATGGGAAAAATGAAAAACAATGCAAGCAAAATAAGGAACATTCAATAAAAGAATCAATTGATAAAGTTAGTGTGTACC
>CACSLK010024742.1:6283937-6293942 GCA_902706635.1 Striga hermonthica | reverse complement strand
CACCAAATTCATGTTTTTTCTCCTCCTCTTGACTCTAAGGCATGAAAATGAAAATATACATAGTGGCTGAAACTAACACATTAATAACTCATTTTCAACAAGGACATCACAACAAAACCGAGGCTCAAGCACTAGCATAACATCACACAAAGTTCTTCTCTTCATAACTCTAGCTAATATTCAAACTGAATCTTAAACACCAAGTTCGGCATTTTTAAGGACAAAATATAAACAGTTTGTCCATGCCCTTTAAAAATAGATTAATGTAATCTATATTACTCATCCATACCATACCCTTGGTCCGTATATGTTCTGAAAGAAGCCGGAAGCCGTTCTTGTTTTCCACGCATTGCTTTATAAACGCCAATAAGAAAATCAAGCCACAAAGCCGAAATCAATAAATCGAGACCTCTATTTGGGTTGGGGTCGAGAAGAATTAAGTTAGCGTTAAATCTCAAACCCCCGTTTACCCTGAAAGCATGTACTCGGCAGTTTCTAAACGCACGCAATAGGCGGGAGGCGGAAAAAACCAACTGTGTGCGAGAGTTCTGTCCAGAACCAAACAGCAAGTCTTGAATCCAGAACCGTGGTTTCGCACTAGCATGATGATTAATAGCATGTTCAAAATCACGTTTGACAATTGGATTAGAAATTCCACTGACGAACTCCTGAGTGTCGGCCAAAAATTGAAGCTCTTTTTTGGAATCCCAAAAAAAGGATGATTCAATATATGCTACAGGATTTAATGAAAAAAAAGGGATAAGTCATTATTGACTTATAATAAAATAAAGAGCGTTTAACAGGGATAATAAAAACTCTAAAATTCCCACCTTACTTATCAGTAAGAATATGAAAAACCAAATGCTTCGCCCCTCCTCAAAGATTGGCTGTCCACCGACTGGCAAAAAAGGTTCGTGGTTATATAATGGGAGTCCTCGTACAATAGCTTCTAAGCCAAGACACAATCGATTTGGAACAACCCTAGGGCCTCTAAAGTATTTGGCGAAAGCATAAGCCAAATCTTGAACGTCGGATATTGTTTGTCGTCAGATTAAATGACATGGTAATTAACTGCATAACCAAAATTAATAACTAGTAATTTTACCTCTCACTGTCACCCCCAATGTCGAGTTGTAACAGACCCGTCTTTGAATTCAGAGAAAACGAAGGTATAATATTTGCGTAAACCTGTATGCAAAAAACCTCTGTGGTGGATAAATATGACCCCTTTAAGATTTGTGTCAGCCCATTGCGTGTCGACCGCAGTGCATCATTCCTTGATGTGATGCTAAACACAATCTCTGAAATCATTTTCAGCTACAATTTGGAAGGTAGTAACATTGAATGGGGGTCAAGGGGCTCCATGGAGGTTTACACTATAAGGCTTAGGCATCACTTCAGAGTCGAATAAGTATAGAGGTAAACCTTATTCGACTCTGAAGTGATGCCTAAGCCCTATAGTGTAAACCTCCATGGAGCCTCTTGGCCCTCATCCCAATGTTACTACATTCCAAGTTGTAGCTGAAAATGATTTCAGAGACTATGTGTTTAGCACCACATCAAAGAATAATGCCTTGCAGTCGACACGCAATGTGCTGACACAAATCTTAAAGTGGGTAATATTTATCCACCGCAATGGTTTTTTTGCATACAGGTTTACGCAAATATTATACCTTCGTTTTCTCTTAAGAGACAGGTCTGTTACAACTCGACATTGGGGATGACAGTGAGAGGTAAAATTACTAGTTATTAATTTCGCCTATGCAGTAACTAATATCATGTCATTTAATTGGACGACAAACAATATCCGACATTCAAGATTTGGCTTATGCTTTCGCCAAATACTTTGGAGGCCCTAAGGCTGTTCCAAATCGATTGTGTCTTGGCTTAGAAGCTATTGTACGAGGACTCCCATTATATAACCACGAACCTTTCTTGGCAGTCGGTGGACAGCCCATCTTTGAAGAGGAAGCCAAGCATTTGGTTTTTCATATTCTTACCGACAAGGGGGAATTTTAGAGTTTTATTATCCTTATCCTTGTAACGCTCTTTATTTTATTATAAGTCAATAATGACTAATCCCTTTTTCTTTATATATATTGAATCATCTTTTTTTTTTTGGGATTCCGAAAAGAGGCTTCAATATTTGGCCGACACACAGGAGTTCGTCAGTGGAATTTCTAATCCAATTGTCAAACGTGATTTTGAACGTGCTATTAATCATCATGCTACCGCGAAACCACGATTCTGGATTCCTGATACATTTCTGCAAGACTTGCTGTTTGGTTCTGGACAGAACTCTCGCACACAGTTAGTTTTTTTTTTCTGCCTCCCGCCTATTGCGTGCGTTTAGAAACTGCCGAGTACATGCTTTCAGGGTAAACGGGGGTTTGAGATTTAACGCTAACTTAATTCTTCTCGACCCCGACCCAAATAGAGGTCTCGATTTATTGATTTCGGCTTTATGGCCTGATTTTCTTATTGGCGTTTATAAAGCAATGCGTGGAAAACAAGAAAGGCTTCCGACTTCTTTCAGAACATATAGGGACCAAAGGTATGGTAAGGATGAGTAACATAGACTATATTAATCTATTTTTGAAGAGGACATGGACAAACTATCTATATTTTGTGTTTATATTTTCTCCTTAAAAATGGCCGAACTTGGTGTTTAAGATTCAGTTTGAATATTAGCTAGAGTTATGAAGAGAAGAGCATGATCTTTGTGTGATGTTATGCTAGTGCTTGAGCCTCGGTTTTGTTGTGATGTCCTTGTTGAAAATGACCAGATCAAACCATTGATCGAGCCAATAATCAATGTGTCCGGGGAAAAGCAGACAAGGCCTGATTGGGTGGGTTTTACTGGGGCCTTGTGTGGAAAAGGAATTGGGGATCGGATTCAAACCGGGCATGGTCGAGCTGTGCAGAGATGAATCCCTGTGAGGTGGTTAGGGAGAGCCAACTCCTGCATACGCATCTGCAGACGGCGATGTGCTTTGCGTGTAGCCGGAGAAGGACCAAGGATGTTTCTCTTTTCAGCAGGCTCCATTCTTCTTTTAAATTAGGGTTTTCTTTTATTGGGCGAAATGATGTGTATTTGAACTTGCTGCCAAGACCCCCTTTATTGTAACCACTGCCACCTCCTATTGACATGGGAGAAGTCCGAGAATCTGCACATCCTTTTTCTCGAACCAAATATAGGCGTCTATGAATTGATTTTGATATGCGATAAGCCTGAAACACAAGGATAATATAATATTGTGATAAATCCCTTTAAGGCAAAATCAAGATTATTCATCAACGGAACATGAATTTGCAGCAACATAACCATCTCAACATCATCCCATATCACACTCATCAACCTTGACTAATTACATTCTCCGTAATTTATTCAACGACATATCATGAAACAACCAGGCCCATTGCCGATGGTTAAAAGTCAATATTAATAACTTTCCCAAGATTGAAAAAGACGGATACTCAAGTTGGTATGGCATCCCAAATGGTGGGCATATCACAAGATCATTGTGGAAAGGATAAACAAAGATGTATTGCCAGGACAAAAACATGAAACAAAAGAAGGCCAAAACATAATGAGATGACAATTTATGTTGATAAAGTGTGAAATGTTACATTCTTTCCTGAAATTCAGCTAATCCGAGATAATCTCAATAAGCATGTCACAAGCCAAAACAGTTCATCACAGGCAAAAACCATGTACGTTCAACTAAGTTTAAGTTCTAATTCCAACCGATCTGCACGGCTTTTCACACAGAACTTGCTTCTAAAAATTCCACAAAACAAAAAGAGGACATTTCGCGGCAGCACAAAAATAATATACTTATATGCTGTATTTTTCAAAAGACGCATGCTGGGGCAAGAATCATCACGGATCACTCAATTAAGAGGTAACAGTATTAGAGTTTAAAAAGAAATACCGTCTTCCTTCTAGCTTGATTTATGTATTTCTGAGTAACATTCTTTGGAGGCCTCTTCACATATTCTGAGCAACAATTGGCTGCATACAGCACAGGATACAAGTTTAGAAAGAAAAAGAAAAACCAAAAAGAGAATCAACCGAAGACACCGGAAGATAGATTCGAGTGAAGACAAGTACATGAAACATGAACATGCAGATAAAACAATTCTGAAATCAAGCCTTCACCCTTTTAATTGTGTCCACTGTTTAGTGGTGCTTTTCCAGGATCCATTGGAGGGGGAGAAAAACTTGCAACGGCTCCCTTGAGATGCATCAGCTGAAAAAATAATAAGAAAAAGAAAAAAGAATAGAAACCAGTAGACAAACAGGGAATCAGAAACTGTCACACCTACCTTACTTTATTTAGCAAGGAATGGACTACAAAAATGGGATACACATAATCAAAGATAAATAAATCTAAGAGATACTCATTTTTAAAGATGGACATCACTACGTCAACAGACGCATATGACTTCTTCGAAATTTGATCGTGTTTGGCACTGGATTTAACCACCACCTCTTTATCATCCCTTAACTCATCAACGAAATCGGATACTGGAACTTCTACTCCACCAAAGAACAAACTGTAGCCATCCTCTGACGCACTGTAAACTTCACCTGCAATGGCTGATTCCTCGGCAGAAAAATAAGTTATATTAGCTCAGAGAGCAATGGATAGAACAAGAAAAGAAAAATGTGCAGATGGGGTAGGAAGTTCGGAGGTTTTTCGGGGCTAAATGACAGTGCCGTGTAGAAGGAAACTGACGAAGAGAGTAATCATCTGGAATTGCTTCTGTGGGCCAAAAGAAAAGTAGAAAACGAATTGAATGAGAAAAAAAAATGGATTAACTAAAAGGAAAGTTGGCAGGCTTAGATGAGTCGGGAGGTTCAAAACATGTCTTTTTTCCCTTTAATTCTGTGAATTGACTCTTCTGTAAGAAAGGTCTTTGCTGCCTTGCGGCTTCCTTTGCTTAATGCAAGCTTAATTAGGAAGAATTTTCAAGTGTTAATACGAAGAGAAAATCGGAGGCCCAATATAAATACAACCCATTTGTTGTTGGGCAATTTACATATGTACTTAAATAATTGTTAAATAATTGTAAAGATACCAAACAAAAAAAGAGTATTACTATTTACCGCCCCTCCTATTATTAGTCACCGCCTCCTTGTACAATTTTGCCCGTTTCATTTGTTCTAAAATCTCATAAGAGCGGAATGTCGTTTCATTTGTTCTAAAATCTCATAAGAGCAAAATGTCTTCCAGCTCCGAGGTAATTTTTTTCGCCAACCGCCGAAACCGGACAAAATCGGTCGTGTCCAACCGTCAGAACCGGACAACCTTAATGGCGTCCGGCCAGTCCAGCCGCACACGACTGGGCATGTCCGGTATTTTGGGTCGTAGGGACCGGTCCGCATACGGACCGGCTGGCCGTAGGTGTCCGGCCGCGACGACCGGACTTGAGGTCGGTCTGGTCCGGCCGCACACGATTTTTTTAAATAATAATATTATAAAATATTATGTTATAGATACGAAATAATTATGCTATAAATTGGACGTTAGATATTATCGTGTTAGGAGTTAGAAATTAATTAGATTTGTTTATCTATAAATTGGACGTTAGGAATTACCGCGTTAGAAATTAGAAATTATTATGTTGTACAATCAAAATAATTATGTTATAAATTGGACGTTAAATATTATCACGTTATGAATTAGAAATTATTATGTTATATATTCAAAATAATTATGTTATAAATTGGACGTTAGATATTATCGTGTTAGGAGTTAGAAATTAATTAGACTTGTTTATCTATAAATTGGACGTTATATATCATTGCGTTAGAAATTAGAAATTATTATGTTGTACAATCGAAATAATTATGATATAAATTAGCCGTTAGATATTATCGTGTTAGGAGTTAGAAATTATTATGTTATATATTTGAAATAATTATGTTATAAATTGGACGTTAAATATTATCGTGTTAGGAGTTAGAAATTAATTAGACTTGTTTATACATCTGAACTCCCTACCACTAGAGTTCGATTTAATCAAAGGTGGATAAACCTAAGCCCCAAATATTAATAAATCATATCTCAAGCAATTTGAATCACAATTCATATTATAAGTATTCCATCGATACTTATAAAAGAACATACCTTAAGCAGTGCGGCATGACGAAGACGAGTGGTCGAAACACAAGGTCTAAATCACATAATCACATATAAACCAGTCTACAGAAACGCAGACTGGCTCTGATACCAAACTGTAACGCCCCAAAGATTTTTAAAGACAATTCCGAACTTATCCAGAAATCTTGCTTTAAAATTTCGAAACCATTTATCGATTTATAAAACATTTGGCGCTACTCGAGAACTTTTCAAAGTTAAACACATAATCAACATAAAGGAAACGAGAATATTCAGCATAATTCAAGTTCCAGGACTAGATTTCAACATATCTAGCAATAGGATTGTCAACATAATCCAAACTGATAATAATAATCCACATGGTCTAAACACTTCAACCAATCCCAAAAGCGATAGGGAACAATAACAATGTCTGATAATCATAAATATCAAAGCATGCGGAAGCAATAAAAAGCATTAATAATGTTTGATTATCCACTCGTCTTCAGTCTCGTCATGCCCAACACGTGCTTAACCTGCATCCTTGAAGAGCAGGTGAGGATGAGCACAAATATAAACGAGGTGCTCACCACTATGCATAATATATTGGTAGGAATCCTAGTAGTAGAGTCATATGCAAGTACATGGTCAAAAGACAACACACCACTCTCCTATTCATCACTATACTCATGTGCACACCTATCATAAGCCGCCAGGGGTAAGCCCAAACTCGTCAGCGGGAGTACAGTCGTGCCAAGGTTCAACATCAACGGTCACCGCCCATCGACTAGGCTAAAATGAGTCTACCTATCACAAGGTTGGAGATCGCCTACCACTAGGCACCGTCTCATGACTCACACATACATTCATAGAACACTAAGTATAAAAATTTTACCTCAATTATAGCATAGCAAATTTTAAATAAAACCCACCTGGATACCGAGATATAGCCAAACACAGAGTTGAGAGAAATAAGTAAGCCGAGAACACAGCTCGTCAAAACCTACATTATACAAAATAGTCCTATAAGAAACTATCTCACTCACGAACACTTATAACTACACTCATGCGATATCACTCAACCACATAGTTCATAATAGCATGTTTGCACAACGAACTCGCATAGTCTCGTCATTTCCAAAATAACAGGACTGAGTTATAAGCATGGAGTTATAAGCATGCTATTCAGGTGATTCCAAAACCATATAGTAGCTAACACATATATCCACAACTTTCATGTTGATCACAAAAATAGCTTTACGACCGAGTTTAAGCATATATACTTAGGTCAAGAAATCTGCCAATATAATTATTTATCAAATTACAACACTACACTAAAACGACAATAACTCAAGTTATATAACTCTAAATCATGCAAACTCAAATTAAACACTTCAAGCTCTTAAATTATATACACATAACAGCACTTCGTTCGTTGGGGCGATTTACACATAACAACATGTAAAGGCAAGAAAATTCAGCTTCAAACTCATGCTCAAACATAGCCAATGCAAGGCCTCAAAATCAAGCTCTACATGACTCATCTTTCTCTTACTTAACTCAAAATTCAACCAACACATACGTAGGCAAATAAGAACTCATAAGGCTCTAAAAAAGTAAACATTTCTAGCATATAAATCACAACAAATAAGGCTCAAAACATCAAATAATAATATGCGCACAAAATAGCACAAAAACAAGCATATAGCCTTCTTTTCCTTTCTTCTTTTCTCAACATCAAAACTAAAATTAAGGCCAACATAAAACTGAGATATAAACGCGTCTAGGACCACTCAATTCAGCATGTTTTATCCACATAAGGCTCGGCATACTCACCACATAACAACTCGGCCAAAAATCATATAAAACAATCTTCAATTCTTTCATTCTTCCTAAATCAAAGCATGCCCATTTTTAACACTTAGAACTGATTCCTGAACATGATAATCACTACTTGAGCATGCATTAATCTCATGGAAAAAGGATCAGAAACTCATAACCAATAACATTGCCTTAAGAACTGAAAAGTAAGCTATGAAAATGTACAAAATCAAAGCCTTTAACACGTATAATAACTCAGCAGCAGACAACTCATATGAACAAGGCTTATAATGCTTTAAACACAACAAGGGTCATACGCAAATCTCATGCTGAACTTGAAGGAAATCTAACATGCTTTTAGCTCCACAAAAAAAAATAAAAAATAAAAAAAAAAAAAAAAAAAAAAAAAAAAAAAAAAAAAAAAAAAAAAAAAAAAAAAAAAACTGAACTGAGCAACATTAAAACACCACTGAGCATTCTATATTTGACTTAATTTAACAGCAAATTCAAAACATATACAACGGAACTCGAAGTCTGCACTTAAACACAACTCAGCAGTTAAAAGAAAATGACAAGGTAACATAGCTCAGTCTCACAACATCAATACAAGCAAAGCACGAAAAGCATCTAACTTAAACACCTCATATCATGCTCTTAACCTCCTCGACCAACTGCACTAGGCATAACAGAACACAACAGCTCGGCTATAAAAGAGGATTAAAGGGGTCAGCCATTATACCTTGATTCGGTTAAAAAGAAACAGGACTAGGAAGGCTCTTTGGATGATTCTCAGCTCGGCTAAGCGGCTGCAGCACGGCACTCGACTAGGCTTAGGATCATGTTGCTGCTCTTTGCCAGAACCGGCTGCCCCCAGTCCGTCGGAAAAACAGGGCCTCAGCCGCGGTGGTTCTCGATACCAACAACCCGAGTGTACTCGGAACTCGGCACTGCTGTTGGAAAGTTTCACGGCTTCAGGGGCCCGACGCTGCTACTCGAAGGGTCAACGGCTCGTGAACGAATGCTCGACGACGAACGGCTGCTGCTCGAGGGTCGTCGGTTACCCGTTGCCGGACGACGGGCTGCTCGAAGTCGACGGTGAGACCCGTCGGAAGAAGCTCGAAACAGCCGCTGCTCGTTGACAAGAAAACCGACCACCGCTGCTGGAAAGGTGTCGGCTGAGGTGGCTGTTGATGCCGCGAACGGTCCGACCTCCATGGCTGAAAGCTGCCTGCTCGCGACGACAAGGTCGGTGCCCAATGAAGGACTCGGCTTCCTCTCGTGCGCAGAAAGCCGTCTGCTTCTCTCCACACTTCTCCAATACCGACGGAGGGATCTCGTTGCGACCAACAGGGCCTGCCGTCGAAGGCTACATCCGGTGGACAGGGATAATAGGACGACAGTCGCGGTTGTCTGACGAATCGCCGGCGAAAGGAGAACGAAGATGGTGGTTGTTCACGGTGGATCTCGACCTCTCGAGTACTCGCAACGACGCTCGGAGAAGGCTGCTGCACGGCGAAATCGATGAGGCTGGCTAGGTCGCTGGCGAAGGTGACTGATTTTTCAATCGAATGAGGGTGAAAGATTGTTGGAGAAAGATGAGATTTGAGATTTTCTTTCCCAATTTGATGCCTGAGGAAGGCGATAAAGGCTGCTGAGTTTTAGGTTTTAGCAAAACCTGTTGAACTGAAAAAGTGATGCAATTGGGCCATTTTGGGTCGATCGCCTGCGGGCCGGGTTGCTTTCAATTTGGGTCAACAATTTAACGGCTCGGATAATAGGTAATTAATAATAGGTAATCAAACCGGCCATACATATATTATCAATGTTCTCAAAATTGGACCGGTCATCCGATCGGTAAAGCTACTGGTTCAATGGTTCAATGGTCGGACCAGTGGTCGAACCAGTCCAACCAATTTAACTAATATATATTTTATTTATTTTATATGTATAATATATAATTATATAAATATATATATCATTAATTTTATAGCATATAATGACATTTTTCTAAATAAGAGTTGAAAAATCAATATTTTAAGTATAGTTTACCATAAACAATACTAAATAAAGTTCACTA
>CACSLK010024742.1:6246484-6258205 GCA_902706635.1 Striga hermonthica | reverse complement strand
TGGAGGTGGCTGGTTCAATTGGGCACACCGGGTTGTTGTCTCCTCTTCTCGAGCTAACCGGGAAATTGCGAAATCATAGATACGGTCGAGCTTCTCGTTGAACGCGTGTGACTCGTAATATTGCTCGACCGGGAGAGGGTCCCAGTACTGCTCGGAAGGGTAGGGATAAGATTGGCTGTGGTACCCGGCGTGATAGCTCGGCTCGTAACCCCAAGGTTGGGTGTGCGGATTGGGAAAAGCACGATTGAAGTTCATATCTCCTGCACACCAAAATAGAACAACCATGCGTAGCCACGAAAAGAAAAGAAAAAGAAAACAGAAACGAGCAAGACAAAAAGAAAAACAAATATGCACAAAAGAGAGAACAAAAATACGAAAATCACGAAAATAAGAGAAACACGGAAAATAAAATCAATATCAAAACCAAATATCCTACTTGCCTTCCCCGGCAACGGCGCCAAATTTGTTGTAGCACAAATTATCCTTTTTACCGAGTACATAATCAAAAGATTCGTTCCCCGGGTCGATCTCACGAGGAAGGCGGTTCGGAACTTAGCTTTGGCATTGATAACACATAAAAAGAAAATAAATCCTAAACACTCTAATCAAATAAAGATTGGATGAATTATAAGCTACGAAGTAAATAACAATGCAAAAATGTAAATCTATCTAAGAATATGAATGAAACGAAGATGGAGAAGCTAGGGAGTCGGGGATAATCAATTCAAGTTCTATTCGCAAGCCGGGACATAAATCATTCTATTTCAGATTGACACTCTCGCTCAGACATCTAGCGGTTCTCTCCCAATAACTCTTCGTAACAAGGGATTGAACATAGATGAACAAACTCGAGCATATAACACATGCCAATTATCCCATCCCAATAACTTTTCGTAACAAAGGACGGGTCATCGACAAGCGCTTATTTCAACCCAAAACTTATAGACTATTCAGTTACGAAATTGTCCACCTCGTGCGAGTCTAAGTCTACGACTTCTCCCCTTTCAGTTTTAAAAGTCGCTAACTAGACTAGAAGGTGTTTAATCAACTAATCAAATAGAATCAACAAACCCTAACTCAACAAATCAATATTCAATCGTTTCAATTGCAAAATCAAAGTGTCACTCTCTGATTATATCAATAAATTAACCTAAGTGTCACTCTTAGGTTATATCAAATTATCAAGCAAGAATCCATTAATTCTTAATCAAATTAACTCGCACAAGAACGAATAAATCAAGCCCGACAAATACGAGTTAGACAAGAACAATCATCCCCTATCCCTAGCAATAAGAACTAGCTACGTAAGATAAATTCAACACCAATAATCATCTCTCTCATCTCAACCATTATTCATGAATTAATAAGGAGAGAAACAACTTACAATAAATCTCAATTCAAAGTTGAATCCAAATACAAGCTTGATTCCTAGATGGTAATGAAAAGAAGAAAGAAAAATAATGGAGAAGTAAGATTAAGAGAAGAAGAAACGAAAAGAAGAAGAAGAAGAAGGAGAAGAAGAAAGGGAGAGGAAGGAGGGTGTCGTGATTTTCCGTTCTCGGACCTAGGGTTTGGAACCCCGGTCGAGAATTGAGAGAAAAAGAATGTCCTTTAAAACGTCCAAAATCTGTACTTTAAAAACTGAATTCGCAGCTTCCGCGGCCGCGAGAAAGTCCACTGGCCGCGGCGATGAGACGCTCCGCGGCCGCGAGATGATCCGTGGCCGCGATATTTCTGCTCTGTAAACTGATTGCTTGGGTCCCGATGGTCTCCGCGGCCGCGGTGAAGGCTACCTCGCGGCCGCGGCCTTGAAATCTGAACGTGACGAAGAAAGCAGCAGGTGGGCGCCGCGGCGTGGCAGGCTTGCCGCGGCGCGAGGCATGCTGGTGACACGACGTGGTGGAATCGGCGCGGCGTGACAGGGAGTCTCTTCGTGGCGCGGCGTCACCTTCGCGGCGTGGCATGGAGGTGTAGGTGCAGCGGGTTGAACGCCGTGAACTGTTTGTGCAACGCCATGGGGAGGACCTGTGCAGTTATCGCGCCTTGAAGAATTGCAGTGCCGTAGTGAGGAATTGGTGCAGCCGTGAATGTGGGGTGTTTGTGCAGCGGTGCGGTGGTCGTCTTGCGACTTGGAGGAGAGGAGCTGGAGTGGAAGTGGAGGACGTGTCGTAGTACCAACATGGCACGAGTGCTATTGTTCGATTTGCACTGTTTAATAATTGGGACTCGTTTGAACTCGTCGACGAATCTCTCTATGAATCAAGCTCGCTAAATATTTTCTCTCCTCCAGATGTAGTCGAATGCGGCACCTGACCTGCACAACACTAGACGAAAACAAAAACGGAGAAAACGAGGAAAATAACCGAAAACACAAAAAGATTCTAGATAGAGGAAAACACAAAATAAACTACGAAATTAACCAAAAACCAACTTAAAGACCAAATATGAGGGGAAAAGAAAGATAAAATAAGCACGAAAAACGCAACAAAAATGGGACAAACAACAGCCAAAACCAAAGAACCAGTTCGAGCACCCTCAACAAAATCAGAACCCTCACATAATTAACCCTCTACCTAAAATTGACTTTCCCCATTTTGATGGCACCAACCCTAGCACCTGTATTTTGAAGTGTAACAGCTACTTTAGACTCATGCCTAACATTCCAGATCAGCAAAAGGTACATCTAGCTTCTATGCATTTGGAAGGGAAAGCAGCTCAGTGGTTTCAGAATTTCAGCACAATTGTGTAGAAATCACTAGGTCACAATTTCTAGAAGTTATATCTGCTAGATTTGAAGAGCTGAAAGAATCTAGGATTATTGGTGAATTCAACAAACTTAGGCATATTGGGTCTTACTGTAACACCCCACTTTTATTTATCGAAAATCAGAATAAATTTTTCGAATTTATAAAAAAAAAACAATATTTGAGGCGTGACTCTTTTCACAACAATAATCAATAATCGTCATTTTCTCAATACTCGGCAATTTTCAATACTCATAATCAACAATAAAATCCCAATAATGATCTAGGGAAATAATCCCTAACAATATTCCAATATTCCAATACTAGAAAACAATAATCAATAATAATGCAATAATATCAAAGTTTAGTTCAAAGCGGAAGTATTTATTCAAATTAAAGACCACCACTCGCATCCCTTCCGCCGTGCCGCATAAACTAACCTGCATCCATGAAGAGCAGGTGGGGATGAGCACAATAGAAAAGTCGAGGTGCTCACCGTTATGCAATAATTAATGAAAACAATTTAAGTATGGTCGCAGCATGTATACGAATCAATAACCGTCCCATCTCCTATCAATAATCAATAATGGTCTCATGTGCACACATATAACGATAGACTACTGCCGAGCTATATACCAAACGCCTTCCTCAAAGGTCTTACAACGAGTGCCCGGCCAGCAAGAGCAATAATCCACCCCGAATGCCAAAACTTTCGCCTTGGCCTTACATACGAGGATCACCAGCCAAGGCTCACGCCCTGACTGTCAACAATAATAAATGAGACTACCCGAAGGTACGTTATATAGCTACGGGGATAACCGTTCGATGGCCAATATAGCTCACATCGAAGGCTACATGGTTCACATGCATACATTGATCATACTACAACAAAAACAATTAATTAAGGCATAGTAAATTTTACAATTACAACCCACCTGGGATCCGAAAAGGTAGAACACAACTAGTAATAGAATGTAGATCGAGGCTCGACTTCTCAAACACCTACATTTAACAAAATAGCCATATAAAAGACTATCCAAAACACAAACATTTATAACTAATCACATGCGATAAACTTAGCCACATAGTTCAACAACGCCACACAACATAGTTGCAGTCCAAAAATGATAATGAAGTCTCAGTATTTCTAAGATGAGAGGAGCTACAAGCATATTATTCAGGTGATTCAAAAACCAATGAGTAGTTAACATATATGTACAAAATTTTCACGTTGATCACTTCAGTCAATAATAATTTTAAACCCGAGTTTAAGCATAAAATACTTAGGTCCAATAATCTGTCAGAATAATTATTTATCAATTTACAGCACTACACTAAAATGATAGTATCTCAAGTTATATGACTTCAATTCATATAAACTCAAGACCTACAGAAACTACACAAGAAAAGCTATAAGTTTCAAGAAGAGCATATTAACAAATAATCACATTAAGGACCTCATTTCAGAGCATACATTTTAATTATATACACAACTATTGTTTTTAAAAATTCTGGGCACAACACTAACTTTGAAAAATCATATAAAATCAACAAAAACTCTAATTTGCATGATTTTAACTCCTAATGAAAGCTTATAACATGTACTATTATGATAGATACTTTTTCATATTGCCACATTAAGATCGTCAAAATCAGCTCAACATTACAATCCACAATTCTGCCCGGAATTTATAAAAACTGCTTGCAGGTACAACTTAAAAATTCATAATAAATTCAAATCAACTCCGAATTTCAAAATTCAGAAACTCACAGCAACCTAACTCAAAGTACTACAATTCTCATGAAGAACACTTTTTCAAATAACGAGTTCTAGAAGGCTAAAACAGAGGAAAAACAGAGACTATAAAATCGAGATTAATTCATATAATGTTCAATTTGCATGCTAAACTTTAAAAAAATCTATAACTCGAGTTATACTAGTCTAAATGACTTGATTCTTGATTTTATGAACTCTTTTTTTTATACAAGAAATATCCATTAAGAGTTTATTATAGCAGGTTACTCATAGATTGGTTAAATTCTCTGTGAAACATCACATAATAAACTTGGATGCGAAATGGAAATACTTTTAACTTCTAGCATGGATATATCCTCATATAAGCTAAAACTTAGACATACTTTAACATACATAATAACACATCAACTAAGCTATTAACATGTATAAAAGGTTGTCTTGTTACCTTCTTCAAAGGAACAAGAAAACACAACAAAAGAAGGAGGTGACTCGGGTGTGCACGTTCTTGCTCGGCCCTTGTATAGCTGCAGCTTCTTATTTCCTTTGGCTTGAATCCTTGAACTTGATGACACTAATCTCTTCCTTGATGAATGGAGGATGAAAGAGGATGGTTATCTTGTTGGATTTCTCGAATTTTGGTTGCTAGAACACAAGATTACTCGGTACTCACTCTAAGCTTCTCTTGGTGGCACTAGGAATACACTCTCGACTTAAAAGCATGGGAAGGTGTTATGCTCGAATTTTCCACTGAAAATGGGAATGGGAATTGAGGAATTTCTCATATGATGGAGTACTATATAATTGGTTTAGGAGTTGATTGGTTTTAGTGGGGAAAAAGAAAGTGGAGAACATGGGTAGTGGGGCTCATTTCAAATGGAATCATCCTTATGGCATGTGAGGGGAAAAGAGACCACTTAAAAAAATCAAGAAAGTGCTCTGGCCATGCACTCTAGAGATGATAAGGTCTGATTTTTACAATAAGGACAAGAAAACAAAGGTTCATGCATGAAGATATAAAGTTAAAACTCACATGCTAACCTTACTTTGAAATATAAAATGTTAATCTTAATTAACATTTTATTACCTTCAAATTGCACGAAGATTATCCTAATCCTTAGCCTAATCTCATGCATAGGATTATCATTAAAATAAAAGAAAGGTTAAAAGTCTCCATAGTGTGCTCTTGCTCGGGTGGTTCACTCGACTAAGGCGCGAGGGGAGAATTCTCCGATTCGGTTCAAAAGAATAATTTCGAACATAATAACTGAATAACCACACACACACCAACAAATAATAAGGTATTTAAAAATAAAAAAAAAATAAAATGCCATTAACTTAAATATTACTAAAAATAAATAACACCAATATACGAACGGGGCGCTACACTTACCTTGGCTATGTTGAAAATTTTGAAGAACTCAGAGCTTGCATGCTTTGTATGAAAAAAAAAATACACTGAGGATTACTTCATTGCAAGTTTTGTAAGTGGCCTTTCTGAGGAGTTGCAATCATTTATTCATATGTTTGAGCTTGTTACTTTACAACAAACTATTGACCGTGGGAAGAAGCAGCTGGTTACCCTGGAAGCTATCACTAAGAAACTGAAACATTCCAACAAACCTTACCCAGCCCCATTCCATCCACCCAAGAGGCCTGACTTTTCTCCTACTTACCAAGCTAAAAACCCACAGGGCACACACAGAAACCTAATTAAGTTGTTGACTTCGGCAGAAATGGCAGTGAGGAGGGATAAAGGACTTTGTTACAATTGTGATGAATAGTACACCTATGGCCACAAGTGTAAGCACAGACTAAATTACATGATTATGACTGAGGATGGAGAGATCAACTACTTACATTCCATTGATCCCTCAGATGAAGAGAATAAGGACTTTGAGCATTTAGAAGAAATCCAAATGTCACTTAATGCAATTGCTGGGGCAGATGGTTTGACAACCATGAGGGTGAAAGGGTCTAGTGGGGACCATTCCCTCCACATACTCATTGATTCAGGCAACACCCTTAGCTTTATCCAAGCTAGTATTGTCAAGAACCTTAACCTCAAGTTGAAGGCCGCTACCCTTGTAGTTGTTAGGGTAGCTAATGGGCAAAAGATGCTAAGAACTCAAGTAGCTGAAGGATTCATGTGGAAAATGCAATGACTAGCTTCTCATATCCACTGAGGGTTTTGGACAATGAGGGCTGTGACATGATTATGTGGGGTGATTGGCTTAAGAGCAGTACCCCCATTGAACTTGATTATGAGAAAATGTGTGTTACAGTGAATCTTCAAGGAAAAAGGGTTAGGTTACAAGCCCTAAAATCAGAGGCTTACTGCAGATTTATCACAGGGCATACCTTGTACAAACTCATACATGAAAAGCTAAATACTGAGGTGGAAGAGATTTATTGGGTTACCCTTTTAAAACCCGATAACCAGGGTAATCCCTCTGAAGTGGAAGCAATTCTTAAGGAATATCAAACAATTTTTCAAGAACCAAAAGGCTTACCCCCTAGTAGGGGGTGGAACATCAAATCACACTTAAACCTAACAGCCTGCCCAAACATCAGTATCCATACAGATCTTCCCACACTCACAAATGAGAGATTGAAAAGATTGTCCAGGAAATGCTGGAGGCTGGCATTATCACAGACAACAAGAGCCCCTTTGCCTCACCAGTCATTTTGGTCAAGAAGGATGCTACCTGGAGATTCTGTGTTGACTATAGGTACCTCAACAACCTAACAGTCAAGCATGATTATCCTAGACCTGTGATAGATGAGTTAATTGATGAGCTACATGGAGCAAGGTACTTTTCTAAAATAGACTTAAGGTCTGGCTACTTTCAAATCCTAATGAACAAAGAGCACATGCACCTAACTGCTTTTAGTACCCACAATGGGCACTATGAATTTTTGGTAATGCCCTTTGGGCTGTGCAATGCTCCTGCTACCTTTCAATCCTTAATGAATAAAGTATTCATGGAGCTGCTGAGGAAGTGTGTTCCTGTGTTTTTTGATGACATACTTATCTATAGCAGGTCATGGGATGAGCACCTATCTCATCTAAGGATGGTACTTCACATTTTAAAG
This sequence comes from Striga hermonthica, assembly GCA_902706635.1. Taxonomy (NCBI): domain Eukaryota; kingdom Viridiplantae; phylum Streptophyta; class Magnoliopsida; order Lamiales; family Orobanchaceae; genus Striga; species Striga hermonthica. Next base: position 6,250,612 of record CACSLK010024742.1, on the reverse strand, counting down.
GAGAACCAATTGTATGCAAAAAAAGAATAAATGCCATTTTGCTCAAGAGAAGGTTGAATACCTTGGTCATGTCATATCTCACAAAGGAGTGTCTACTGATCCACAAAAAATAGAAAGCATGGTGAATTGTCCTTTACCTAAAACTCTGAAGCAACTCAGGGGGTTCCTTGGTCTCACTGGGTATTACAGAAAATTTATCAGGGAATATGGCATACTCAGTAAGCCCCTAACTAACCTCCTTAAAAAAGACCAGTTCAAATGGGTCCCAGCTGCAAACAAGGCTTTTCATGAATTGAAACAAGCCATGACCAGTGCCCTAGTGCTGGCTTTACCAGACTATACCAAACCCTTTACCTTGGAAACTGATGCAAGTGGTAAGGGAATTGGAGCTGTCCTGATGCAACAAGGACAACCTATTGCTTATATGAGTAAGGTTTTATGCCCTAAAAATCAAGCTTTATGAGAGGGAATTCCTTGTTGTGCTTATGGCTGTTCAAAAATGGAAATATTATCTACAAGGACACAAGTTTTTCATCAACACTGACCAACAGGCTCTTAAGCACTTGTTGGACCAGAGGGTCATGACTCTTGTGCAACAGAAGTGGATAACAAAACTTTTGGGGATTGATTATGAGATCAACTACAAGAAAGGTTCTGAAAATAGGGCAGCAGATGCGCTGTCAAGAAGAGGATTTGATGATAATGTTTAGCTCTGTCCACTTGGGTGCAGGAAGTAAAAGAAAGCTATCAGGGTGACATCTTCTTATCCAAAATACTGCTGCTAATATTATTCACCCTACTACGTACCCTAAGTTTACAGTTACTGAAGGGATCATCAGGCATAAGGGAAGAGTGGTAATTAGCAAAGGTACCAAATTGCAAGATTCTATATTTTCTACCATGCACAAATCCTCCTATGGTGGTCATTCTGGGGCTTTGGGCACCTACATGAGGGTTAAGAGTGTTTTTTACTAGCCTGGGCTAAAAGCAGATGTACTAAAATGGGTTCAACTATGTGATGATTGCAAGAGGAGTAAGTCCCTACCAGGTGCCTACCAAGGACTACTCCAACCTTTGCCATCCCTGACAAGGCTTGGACACACATTGCTATGGATTTTATTGAAGGACTTCTCAAATCAGCTGGAAAAAGATGTCATTTTGGTGGTCATTGACAGGTATACCAAATATGCTCATTTTCTGGCCCTGTCCCACTCTTTTACTGCTCATATGTTGGCTAAAATGTTCCTAGATTCTATTTACAAATTACATGGCCTACCAGTGAGTATTGTCTCAGATAGAGACAGGGTATTCACCAGAGCATTCTGGAAAGAGCTCTTTAAACTCTTAGGGGTTCCACTTAATATGTATTCATCCTACCACCCTCAACCAGATGGGCAATCTGAGAGGCTGAACCAATGTCTTGAGAACTACCTCAGAGGCATGGTCCGCACCAATCCCAGGCAGTGGATGAAGTGGTTAACCCTTGCAGAATATTGGTACAACACCAATTTCCACACTAGTCTCAAGATGACCCCATTTCAGGCTCTATATGGCTAACCACCTCAAAAATTCTCTATGGTTCCCTATCTTGACTCTACCCAAACTGATGTCAAAGAACTTTTACAAGAGAGGCAGATGCAAGCACAACAACTAAAAATGAATTTGCAGCAAGCACAGGCATGCATGAAATTTTATGCTGACTCAAAAAGGGAGGACAAACAATTTCAAGTGGGAGAACAAGTGTTTTTAAAACTCCAACCCTATAAGCAAAACTCAGTTGCCTTAAGGAGGAATGTGAAGTTGTTGGCCAAATTTTTTGGCCCTTACACTATCCTAGAGAAAGTCGGACCAGTATTTTACCGCTTAGCTCTTCCTCCTGACTCCAGGATCTATCCGATTTTTCATTGTTCTCTCCTCAAACGCAGATTGCACCCTCATACCCAAGCCTTTAGGCAGCTACCTGATACAAATGACGATGGCGTTATTCAAGCAGCACCTATTGCTATTTATGATAAAAAAAAATGGTCTTGCGCAAGGGGAAAGAATACCTCAGGTGTTGGTCCTCTAGGATGACACGCCCCTAAGCTTCAAACATGGGAAGATGCGAACTTTCTTCGTCGTGGCTTTCCAAATCTTGATCCTTGTGGTGAAGGATCTCAAAATGGCGGGGGTAATGTCATATACCCAACCTCCGTGACAAAAAAGGAGTGATTTGTGCGATAAAGCTATCGACTTTGAGGATGGAAAGCAAGTTTCGATCGGAAAAGAGACAAATTGTGGGGAAAATGATAAGGTTTTGGAAATGAAAGGGGCAGTTGGATCTAAGATGTAGAAATTAGGGCTTATCGTGAATCCCGAAGAAGAAGAAGACAAATTGGGCGAGTTCGGGTCTCCGTAATGTCTTAATGGGCTATAGAATATTTATCTTCGTTAGGCTAGTTAATTACTAGTTAAGTTGTTGTTTTAATTAATGCTGGGCCAGTTTATGTTTTAGCCCATTTTCTGTTATTGGTTTGTTAGAATTGTGGGACCCGCGTATTGGGTAAAATGGTGCGTAATGAACAGAATTGTCAGATTTTGGCAGACAAAAATCCTTTCTCTCTCTAATTCCTCTCTTTCTCTCTCTATCTTCATCTTCCTCCATTTCTGTTACCTTCTCACTGAAAAATAACTCAAAAATTTACAGAAAATTCTACTTTATGTACTAGAGCCTAACATAAGATGTTGATTTATGAGAAAGAATGCACAAATTAGATTATGCTCTTTCCTCTCTTGAATGAAGAGTCGTTGTATTAATTTTTACCGGTGTCAACTCGAAAGAATCAATCTCAAATCGTATTGCAATGAAGGCTAGTCGGATTATTTTGTACGTAAGCACATGAAAAACAAATAAAGTCCTAAACACTCTAATTCAAATTGGTTAGGTTTTTGTTTAACGGCTAAAAATTACAAAAATTGAAATAAAATAAAATAAAAACTCCATTTATAACTTTCAAACAAGATTCATATATCGATAAACAAGCTATGAAGTCAGGGATAATGGTTCATATTTCGAACACGAATATCAAATAAATAATCATTTGGTTAAATGACTATATTAAACTGCACGTGTAAATATTTAAGCTCAATAACTTTTTGTAGTAATATGATAAACATAAAAGACAAATCAATCAAACAAAATAACACATAGACAATACAGTTACGGACAACGTACTCTATACGAGCTTATGTCGAACAACTCATCTCCTTTTAATTCTATAAGATGTTTAATTGGATTGGAAGGTGATCAATCATCTAACCCTAGTTAAAATACAAGTCGCACAAAACCATTCACAATAGCATAATAACACAAGAAACGAAACAATCATCCTTATTCTTACCGATAGAATTTAGCTAGTCATATATAAATCAACACAAAAAATCAAATCAACGACATGAATCACATCCATCAATGAAAAAAGTGAAATATTACAATAAAATTGAAGTCGAATATTAATCACCAATTACAAACCAAATCCACTAGACGATTCTTGGAGTGCCACTCTCCAAGATCAAAATCCAAGCAAAACAACGTTTCAAAAATGAAAAAAAAAATCTCAAAAGTATCCGTTCTTGAATGAATCTGTATGGTTGAGTATGGGTTTCAATAGATAAGGGTCGAAAACTCGTAAGAAATTTGAATTTTAAAAGTTGGATCGCGACCTTTGCGGGTCATGACGAAACAGAACCTTAAGCCTCATAAAATCTCGCGGGCCGCAGAGCTTTCGCAGCTCACAGTATGATCAGAACCTTGAGCCTCGAAAAATCCCGCGGGTCGCGGCGAACAATATTTGCAAGATGAGCACTCGTGTGTCGCAGTCTCGTACGAGCTAATCCAAACTCGAAATTGAGTTCTGCTTTTATTCCTACTCATCCCTAACAAATCCTTCTAGAATATATTTGCACAACAAGGACGATCACCTTCTCCTTGGACTAGTTGAATTCCTAACATCCGGTCAAAGTTACAAATCAACACACTTCCAATGACAAGAAAGTACAATAATACGAGAAAAACAATAGAAAACACCGAAAACTAAAATAAAATAAAACACATGACAAACGGACTAAAAAATCTAAGAAAATATCTAA
>CACSLK010024742.1:6233884-6246476 GCA_902706635.1 Striga hermonthica | reverse complement strand
AATAGCAAAAAATAAAAATAGCAACAAAAATAGGACAAACAAGAATGATAAAGAAGACATCATACTCGGTTTGAGTGACTCAATACTTATGGGAACGTAAAAATGAAAAGTCCAAAGTATTGAGTTTTGGGGCACAACATTATTTGCAACTCGAGAAAGGGTCGAAAGTACTTTTAATCTATGTCATGAATGTCCTTTGTATAATGTGGTCGGTAAACATTGACAGCAGAGTCAGATACTAATCTTTAGCTCTTTACACTTTGCTCTAAGCTTCATGATATTAATACATGTTTTGTATTCATGATGAATGGAGACACCAATAATGAATTCCATAGCCTCAAACTACTACATGGGACTGATAACCATATAATGTATTGGAAAAAAGATCAGAAACTTATACTCAATTTTTTCTTTATGAAATAGTTACTCTCGTGCAAAGTCAGTACCACACAACAAAATGGATATACATCTATCGTAGTTCTCTAATATAAAAGAGAGTATAAACAACTTAGCATGTTGTCACACCACACACGTTGCATGATTAGGCTATAAGTCAGAAGTCGACCCTTTATAATTCTCCAATGCTTATGTATGACAATCAAGAATATAGGAACCACAAGTCACTAAATGAAAAGCATGGAGAAAATGTCTTGAAAATGGTACACTAGTCGAGGATTGTGAAAGAATATTTTATAGGAGAATGTCGGAGTCTAGGATAGTAGAAGATAGTTGAAAATGATATTTGCCTTATTTAAATCATATGTTGAGATTAGCAGTTAGTGGAGATATTGAGGTTAAGGGTTAGTGAATTGTATTAACTGTGTTAACCAATTAATAACAATAACTATTTTGACCCTTGGCACGCATAAGCTATTTGTAAAATTTTAATTTGTAAAATTAGTTGTCTGTACTCATAATATATTAAATTACTAGTAAGAATATTTACAATTTTAGTATTTATTATTATTACTATTATTATTATTATTATTATTATTATTATTATTATTATTATTATTATTATAAAAATCATCTTTCTTTTTTTCGAAACGATAGATAGTATTATAAATCAAAAGTGCACAAATGTGCGAATACAAGCAGCCAACGGCTGGAAAGAGGGAGGACAGGTCAGAAGACCGCTTAGAATCCCGACTAGCAAAGCTAGAATAAAGAAAACTCAACTGCATTAAACAACAACTAGAAAAAACCCCAACAGGATAATATCCGGGTGTCGGATCCCAACATGATAATAAAGTTAACACCCGTATTATAAAAATTATCATTCACATATATTTTATAAATTTGAGAAAATTTGTAATACCATAGCAACAAAAATTTTCATGCTCGAAACTTTCTGACAACCAAAGTTTTAATAAAATAAATGTTAAACAATTATATTGTAGAACAATAAATTTATTTTTATATTTTATTTAATTCCTTCATACTAAAAATAAATACTTCTCTCTAAAAGACACATTTAAGCTTTGGTGGTTAAAGCAATAAACATAGTACTACTCCACATGTTATTTGACCGCTTCTTAAGAGACTACTAGTACGTACCCCGTGCGATGCACGGAACATAGATATTAAATGAGTTATTTTAACAGCCTTGTCCGTTTAAATCTTAAAAGTAATAGTGTTATTATCTATTTTCTACCTCTTTTGATCAACGTTAAGTTTAAAAAATAATAAGGTTATAAGTTTTTTTTTTCATATCTTTTAACCAACATTGTTTTTTAGCCAGAACTTAAATACGAGTATGTTAGGGCTAGCTTGTAAAATAATTAATATATTATCTCACTAAAATATTTATACTAATAAAACTTTAATTTCAGTATATAAATTTATCCCTTGATATAAGAAAAAAGTAACAATTTTATTTATTCTTGTTCATCATATAATATTTAATTATTATTTCATTATATAATAAAAAAGAATAGTGTTGAATAGTTTTTTTTAACATAAAGATAATATTAAAAAAATATAAATATCCATACAAATATACGAACTAAGTATTTTTAATAGTTTTTTATAAGTTTTATAAAAGTATATTATAATTTGTTAGTGTATTATTCAAAATCGTAATATTGATTTGTAGTTTTTAGAAACAGAATTTTGATTGTTTTTGCTTACCCCATTTTATGGGATTTTTTTTATGTCAAGATAAGAAGAATTAAAAACAATATGTAAAATAGGAAACTTGATTAAAATTATAAATGCATTAATTACTACTTGATAAAATTAGAAGCTCATTAATTAAAGTTGACTTTTCTACCTACTATATTTAGTAAATAGATTTCCTTTTAATATAAGTATAGATTAAGTAACAATAAAATTACAATTTATCGTAAGCATATAATCCGCCAACCAAAATCACTCCAATATGCAGTGCGTTCATTTTGAGCATTTTGGCTCAATCCAGTGGTATAAAATCTGTCGGTTTTGCTATGACGTCAACAGTTGGCTCGATAGTGGAGCCAACTTTCTCTATACAACAAATAATCCTATCTGATTAATACAATTATATCAATGTTATTTAAGTAAAAAAAAAGAATATGGTAGGTTTACTTGTTGTATATAGAAGGTTGACTCCACTATGGAGCCAACTGTTGGCTTCATAGCAAATCGTAAAATCTGTTTAACCAAACTTTTTTTTTTGGCGTTTGATTCGGTTAAAATAGCTATTAAAACGTTATAGGCAAAAATTGGAAGCCAAACGTAATCATTCCTGTGAAAAATGCTTTTATGTTATAAAATGCGGAGAAAATAAAGAACACAATGTAATATCGGATATTATAAATACTGCTTTTCTTTTTTTCTTTTGTATATCACATTGTACTAATTCTCTTGCTTTTTATAGGCACATTTCCATGCATTATTGATTCACGTATTTCTATACACTCACACACTCCTATACATTCACACATTTCTATACATTAGTGATAAGATAATGTGATAATAGTATTAGTGGTATATTCCACTTTTTATAATACTTCCCCTTGGAATTACCACTATTAACTGTGTGTTTATGCTGCCTCGTTAAAACCTTAACCGGAAAAACCCTGTGGAAAAAAAAATCGAGATAAGGAAAAAAAAAGTGTTTCCGCACATACTCTCCCTCGAGTTAACATCTGTGCAAATCCGAAGATATCTCATTCCAATATTGTGTACGTGCTTTCGAAATATTATAGTCGGAAGCGCCTTCGTAAATAAATCTGTTGCATTATCGCTTGATCAAATGTACTGAACTTTGATTTGTTTGTTCCTTTCAAGCTCTTTAGTACATGAGAAGAACTTTGGTGGGATATGTTTAGTTATGTTACTCTTAATGTATCCTTTTTTGATTTGAGCGACACATGATGCATTGTCTTCGAATATCAACGTTGGATCTTTATTCGATAGTCCACTGGCTTGTTGAATATGTTGAGTCATGTTTCTGAGCCAGATGCTTTCCCTAGTTGTTTCATGAAGTGAGCATGGTTTAAAGACGTCGCACCTAATGTTTGTTTCTGAGAACCCCAAGAAAATATAGTTCCGTCAATCTTGAAAACGTAGCCAGTTGAGATCTTGCCTTATTGGGATCTGATAGATATCTTGCATCTACAAAACCGATCATTTCATGTTTTTTATCATTTGAGTAAAATAATCCCAAATTGGTTGTCCCTTGGAGATAATGAAATATATTTTTGATTCTATTCCAATGTCTCATCGTAAGTGGCGAGTTAGATCTCGCTAATAAGTTGGTGCGAAAGATATATTTGGCTTGGTGTAATTAGCAAGATAAATAAGAGCTCTAATTGCACTCATATATGGTATTTCGGGATCAAGTATTTCTTCATCTTCTTCACAAGGTCGAAATGGATCATTTTCAACATCTAATGTTCAGTTGACCATTGGGGTACTAAGGGATTAGCCTTGTCCATGTAATATTTGAGGTAATGCAAAGATATTCATCTACCCCTTTATTCATAGTCTCAATGTGATATTCGTTCATACATATATCTTTAAAGCTCAACAAAATTTCTTGTTGATATTGGGGAGAATAACGCATCATATACTATAAATTTTGTACCTCCCGTCATAAAAAATATGACTTTTTTCAGAACCCTCAATTATCTTTGCACTTCCGGATATTGTGTTTTCTTTTGCTTTATTTATTTCCAAGTTAACGAAATATTTTATGTCCTTTAGTATAGTATGAGTAATCAATCTGCATGACATATGTGTCCATTTTGGATTCGATACTGATCCATGATCTACAAGAAAACAACATAAATTATTGATCAATTTCGAAATACAGATAAAAGTAGTCCACACACAAATACAAAAAAAACTCATAAATTTTAGCAATACATAAAAAAAAAAGATAAAACCTACCATTCCGGGCATACCAAAATGATCATCAGTTATTTTCTTGGTCTTTTCCAGCTCTGTCTTCAAATACCGCATCGGCAAAATCCAGTTTCAATATATCATCGATGCCATAGTCATCTTCCACACGTGTTGCATCATTTTGGAAGATTCTCTAACCATAAAATTAGTTTCAATATTCTTATCTTTTGATTTCTGAAAATCTTTATAATTATCAAAAACATGTCTCGGAGCAAGACAATTTTGTGCTCAATGTCCCTTTTTCCACATCGATAACATGCATTTTCATCATTATTTTTTGTAAAACTTTCTGTCACATTATTCTGTTCAAATTTTTTGCTGGAAATTTTTCCTCCTTTCATAATTTTGGGCGTAGTTACGACCTTGTCCATGATTATATTCTTGGTCCAAGTTATACCCTCGGTAAAATTGTGGCCTCGGCCAGATCGGCGATCTGGACTATATCCACAGCCACATGAGGTATATCCACGTACAAGTGTTTGGCTATTTTCATTTCTATTTCTGTGTCTAGATATTAGAGTATTTACTTCAGGGATCGCAATAGAACCCATGGGTATAGATTCATGTTTTTTCATTAACAACTCGTTATTTTGTTCAGCTAACAACAAGCAAGATATCAACTTAGAATATTTCGCAAAGTCTTTTGCTCTATATTGTTGCTGCAAAAGTACGTTGGATGCGTAAAATGTGGACAATGATTTTTCTAGCTTATCGTAATGTAGCTCTCATTCTTATCTTTGCGGAAATTACTAATATTCTTTGGAAAATGCTAATATTTTTAGGTATATTTAAACATTTTCAAATAAAAACTCTTTTCTTTTCTTGGGCAACTACTCAAAAAATCTTTCTTTTGCTCTGCTTTCTAAAAACTTTCTTTTTTCTTTTCTTTTCATTCTTCTTCTTCTTACTAAAACTTTTTCTTTCTGAAACTTTCTTTTTTATTTCGTTTTGAAATCAGCTATCTCTTCTGCTGCCTCTTTATCTCGATCCAAAACTATCTTTGGATCTTTAAGGAACTAACTCCCTTAAACCAATTTAAGACAAGCAGAGTACTCGAATGTATAATGCATAGTCTTAAATTGAAAATCTCATATTTTCAAATAACTGCAAATCGATCTAGTCTTAATACTCAAGTTTACAAATCTTGAATAAATAACAAAGTTTGTAAATGTTCTAAAGAGGATAATTAAAATCCATAATGACCACCACACTCGCCCTCAGTGCCGATTGCCCAGCTTCTTAGGCTAAATATGGTAAATTATAGGGGTGAGCAAAAACCATGTGCCCACCTTTAGCCTATACATTGAAGATTTTCAATATAATTTACGGATTACCTCAATCTCAGTATGTAACATAAATAAAAGCTCTTATGGCTCAGTTTGATGCTAAATTTTTCTAAATCTTAGGCTATATTTTTAACAACATTCTAAGATGTTATAAGGCTGAATATGAGGTCTCGAAATGACGAGGAAAATGAGCTATTTATAGGAGAAAATTTGGACAAGAATTAAACATAACATGTGAGGGGGACATCTTGATCCCATCTACATTTAATACACATGTTTTTACCAATTAATAAATACTAATGGAACATGGTGAAATGGATGAGATATTACACGTCCATGTGAGGGAAAATATGGAGGAAATAGCTTAACTTAATATTCTTGATCATGAATAAATATTCTAGATACTAAGTATTTCCATGCGTTAACTCTTCAAAGAAGGAGGTCAAATGCAATTACAAGGTTAGTGGATGGGAATGATCATATTCTAGATACCAAAGAATCCATTCAGCAGCACATTTGCTCCTTCTACAAACAACTCTTTACCACTAAAGGATCAAGGGGTGGAGCAGACATCTTGCACTTAATTCCAGCTTCTATTTCTTCTGAGCAAAATGCAACCCTTATTGCCACAGTCACTGTTGTTGAAATCAAAACAGCTGTTTTCAGTTTTGATCCTGGCAAATCCCCTGGGTTAGACGGTATGAATCCTCTCTTTTTTCAGAAATTCTGGTCTACTATTCAACATGATTTTTTCTGCTATTTGCAGCTTTTTTTATTCTGGTCAATTGCTTGAAAGTTGGAACCATACCCTGATTTTTTCAATCCCCAAATGCATTAACCCTTCATCCCTTAAGCATTATAGGCCTATTAGTTTATGTGTATTTTCTTAAAGTCATTGCTAAGATTTTATCCCTCAGACTCAAGCCTCTTTTGTCTAATTTCTTTAGTGAAAATCAAGCAGCATTTATTCCACGCAGACAACTGCTTGATAATGTTGTCATTGCTCATGAAGCAATTCATTATCTCAATAGGCTTAGATTAGGGAAAAAAGGCTATATGCTTCTCAAATTAGATATGGAAAAGGCCTTTGACAGGATTGAATGGGATGGTGTGTAAAAAGTTCTTTTAAAAATGGGGTTTCATTCTGTTTTTGTTAAATGGGTTAGGGCTTGTATTTCTTCCACTTCCTTTTCTATTAATTTAATTGGGGAAGTTAAGGGTTTTTTCAGTGCTTCTAGAGGTATTAGACAAGGGGACCCTCTGTCCCCTTACATTTTCATTATTATTTCTGAAATTTTCTCCAGATTAATCAAGCATGAAGTTTCTAATGGCTCCTTTAAGGGTCTTAAGATTGCTAAGAATAGCCCTTCTATTTCGTATTTGATGTTTGCTGATGATACACTGGTCATGTGTGAAGCTACTATGTTTCATGCTTATACTTTACTGAATTTGTTGCACAAGTACCAGGCTTTCATCGGGCAGAAGGTGAACATGTGTAAATCTTCCATCTTCTTTAGCAAAACCTACTCTCAGAACTCTCAGTCTTTAATTTCCCAGCAGTTAGGGGATTCAAGTTCATAATTTGACCAGATACTTGGGATTGCCCCTTAGTATTGGGAGATCTAAAAAGGACTCATTTAATTTTGTTCTGGATGCTGTGAGATCTAAGCTGGATAGCTGGAAGAATCAGTTCTTGTCTTGTGCAGGAAAAGATGTCTTATTAAAGGCTGTTTTGGGAGCTCTTCCTGTTTTTTCCATGTCCTGCTTTTGTTTGCCGAAGAGCTTGTGTAAAGAGATTGCCAATCTTTCTTCAAGATTTTGGTGGAGGTCTGGTGAAAAGCAATCAGGAATTCATTGGAAGGCATGGAGAAGCCTCACTTTACCTAGGAAAGTTGGTGTCATGGGCTTTAGAGACATTGCTCTGTTCAATGAAGCTCTTATTGTCAAGCAGATCTGGAGGCTAGCATCTAATCCTTCCTTATTGGTCACCAGAGTCCTTAGAGGAAAATATTTTTCTGATAGCTCCATTTTGCTTGCTAAAAAACCTTACAATGTATCATGGTTGTGGAGTAACTGGTTGAATGTCAAAGATAAATTCAAATCCTTCTTCAGAGTGGTGGTTAAAAATGGCAGAACAACTAGAGTTTGGAATGATCCATGGATTCCAGATGTTGTGAATGGCTTTTCTCAGAAAACTGATAGAGGATCAACTGAGGTTTATTGGGTGGGTGATCTCATTGAGGAGGATGGTTGGCACTGGAACAAAAGGAAGGTGGAGGCATGCTTTAATTCTCAAGATGCGACTGACATTTTGAAAATTTCCTCTCTGGATTCTTTGGCTTGTGCCAAATGGAAATGGACTCTGGATTCTAAAGGTAAATTCTCAGTCTCTAGTTCTTATTCACATCTGGTCCTTGGTAAAATTAGGGATCTTGACATAGCTGAGGGCAGTGATGGTGGTATGCTAGATTTTAAGATCAGAAATAGAAGTTGGGGTCTCAAGGTTAAACACAAGCTTAAGCATTTCATTTGGAAATGCTATACCAATACTTTGCCTGCTAGCTGCAATTTGAGAAAGAAGGGGCTGGATATTGATTTAAAATTCAAGGGCTGTGGGGAGGCAGAGGAGACTGTTGAACATCTGTTTCTACATTGTGAGAGAGCACACAAGATTTGGAAGCTATCACCTCTGGAATGGAAAACTCCAGAAGCCACTGATTCTTTTAAACATTGGTGGGGGGATGTTTGTTCTGTTGATAGGAAAGCTACTTCTGAAGATAGAATAGAGCAATCCACCTACATTTTGTGGTGGCTCTGGAAATCTAGAAATTTATGGAAATTCCAAGACATTTGGATGCCTGAGCAAACAGTGATCAAAGCAGCACATGGTGATTGGTTGGAATTTAAAAATTGCAGAGGCTAAGGGAAGAGCAGTTAGGAGAATGAGTTCTTCTAGGTCCTTTGGTTCAGTGGAGGCTTGTTTTCTTTCTGTTTTCTTTCATTTGCATCTGTTGGTTAGTGGCATTGGGTGTTGTTTTGTAATCTTGCTTTGTTCTGGTCTTGCTCTTATCTTTCTTGCTTGTATTGGTTGCAACTTTAGGTTTCTGAGTCTTTCAGCCTATTGTTTGCCTTTTGTGGCCATTTGTCTAGGCTATCTTGTAAGATAGTCCCATATGTTTGTACTGAACATTGGGGTTTGGCCCCTCGGCGTTTTTTGCCTTATTTTAATGAAGTTATCTATCGTTTTGATATAAAAAATGAATAAATCAATTATTCACATTCTAATTCCTTCTCGGCATTTTCCATCTCTACTCACGGCTTTTGTGATTTGACTTGGCTTTTGAATTTTTTGAAAACATGAATTTGGTTGCTAATGACATGGTATATCATGCTAAGTAAACATGCCAAAGAATCTTAGTTTAACTAATCTACATAGTTCTAAATAATGAATTTAATGACATGATCCAAGACTTAAAGATTCTACTCGATAAATCTGAAATTGGAGCTTCTTAACTTGTAAAAATAATACTAAGCATGGTCTAGATATCTACTAAGAAGATGAGAGGAAAAATAAATTTTTCGAAACCCAAATCGGATTTAAAACTGAGTACAACCAAAAAACGAAGAATTCGAATGTTCTCTAAATAATTTAGATAGACCATAATGTCTAAATAAATTAATTTACTCAAAGATTAAATTGACACTAACGTCTAATTAATCTGAAGAACTTGTCGAGCTAGGATATTTATATTTATGCAATATAATGCATAAATTATTAAAATAACTGAGATGTCTCTAATATCCGATTGGGATTCTACATGTAATCAGTTAGGGTTTCACCACATAATTTTAATACTGAGCAAATGCGGAACATTGTTGAATTGTACTCGTTCGCAATTTTAAAATTTTGAAAGCGTTAGTGCATCCATTCATAACGAGCCCGAGGGAGAATTACTGTTTTCTGATGATCTTACCTGTCTTTCAAGACTTTTCAAAGATCCGCATGATCTTTCACAATTAAATATTTATTTTTTAATCATTCATTCAAATGATGTCGCAGAAATATTATTGCTTTCGCTTTTATCTTGTATTGATGAATCATTTGGAGAGATTATTGTTTTTCCCAATCCTTTTGCAGACAAATCAATTTTAGCATCTAATGTCCATGAAATATAATTTTTCCCAGAGATATTAAGGGCCTCAAATTCGAGCTTGACCCGGTTTGTCATGATAACTATAAAATACAGCATCAATGCTTAGATTTGGAAACTTTATATATATAATCATACATATTTGAAACAAATCATAACGGCTAATAAGAAACACATTAGACAAAGACCTAATACATAAAATATAAATTCAACAGTATGACATAACATCATAAAAATTCCTAAAGCGTATATTTTTATGCCCCGTTTATTCCTAAAAATTTCTAAAGCGTATATTGCAACATCCCAGTTAGCTCAGAAAGAAAAAACTGCACCCCGGTGTGCCCAATCACATCCATTCTACGATTCCTGGGACTATGGCCAGACTTGGTTGTATCCTTACGAGCAGCAGTGGGAGTCAATACATGTTGAGCAGTCATGTGAGTCCCTCGAGGACTTCTCAGAGTATAATGCCAAGCTCGACCAGCCCTCACTCTGTTAGCCTCCCAAGCGGCCCGTAGGAGCAATATTGAGTCCTGAATCGAGGACCTTGTGGAGCGCGTGGAAGCCTTAGAGGATCAAGTTAACAATGTCACTCCCGAGTCCACTGCTCAAGGCAGATCTACACATAGGGACGAGCCTCGGGAGGCTACTTTGTCATTCGATGAAAAACTCGACCTCATCCTTGCTCGCATGTCTGCCTTAACCACTCATGATGAGAAGATTGAGCTCAGATGTGCTCGACTGAGCACGTAGATGGAGACCCTTACAGTACATTCCGACTCAATCGAGGCACCAGTCGAAGACCCCCACTTTAGGCTTGATACTCAAGCCGGTACGAGAAAGCAAATGTGTGAGGCTGAAGAAGATGACGATGACCCCCAGCGAGACGTTGGTGATATTCCAGAGAAGGAGATCCACGGGCTTTATTCTCAAGTCCCTCCTCCCACCTCTGAGTTGGAGCATCCGTCTCCGAGGCCGCTACACTATATTACGAAGTTGGTGGGATTTAGTTCGACTTGCTCCACAGATGAGCTTATACTTCTGGAGGTCGACGACAGAGCTCGCACGGGAAAAGCTCTATGTCTGGAATTGGGAATTGCTCGTGCCCAAACCTGCTTCATTTAGAACATAGCCACCCGGATACGCCATGCCCGCCTTCTGGCCACACTGCCCGGGCTACCACTTCTCGAAAATACGAAGGCGTGGCATGACCGTCACTTTTTCTTAGACCCTGGTTGATTTCCTCACAGGTTTTGTCAAGCTAAAGACGTAAAACAAGCACTTCTTGGGAGGCAACCCAAGCATAATTTTTTGCTTTCTAGGATATTTTTCATTATGCCTTTTTGTTTTATCTTTTTAATAATTGGAGTTTGGAGTTCTTTTGTGTTTTTCTCGGTAAGTAGTTACGAGCTTGAGAAGGAGGAATATCGAGTTATGGGCTGCGCATAGAGGAGCGGCTTGCACGTGTGGTTATTCTCCTCGAGGCATCTTCGGTTTGCACACCCTTTCTTTCTTTATCTTATTGAGTTTTTTTTCTTTTTATGTGTTTTCTTTTGAGTCTTGTGTTCTTGTGGTTTTTGCTAGTATTGGTTCATTTTATAAAATTGCTAGGTCTTTTTATTTGACTTCCTGGTTGTATGTTGAAGCAATGAGGTCATTGCCTCATTTTAAGTGTGGGGGAGTCTAGTTGGATTTTGTATGCTTATGTGGTGGACCTGTCTAGTTTTAGGATTTTGTGTTGTTGAGCATGTGGTATTGGTGAATTAGATGAATTGTTGATGAATGTTTGATGAAATTGGAAAGTTGTGATGATGGACGTGTGGCCATTGCCTCGGTATTTGCTTGATTACTTTGAATGACATCTATTTGTTTTGTGAGGTTTTGGTCCTTTCTCTTCATTCTTGTGAGATATTGGTCATATTCTTGCATGATTAGAACTTGCCTTGAGTTTGCTTGAAATGAATCTATTAGAGTTTGAATTTGTGAATATAATGGAGGCGTTTTGTTTGATTAGCTCACTTCTGCCTTGTTCCTTGTCCTAAAATTTATTTATTCACTAGTAGCCCGTTTGAGCTTAAAACATTTTCTTGTCAACCTGTTGACTGATGTGTGTGATGACTGGGGGATTGGTGGCATTTCTGAATATGGTGGATATTGAGTTGCATTTTATTTTCTTTACCAGTAAAAAAAAAAAAACAAACGAGAGCTCACAAGGCTATTCGAATGGATTTTGCTCCTCTTACTAGTTAATTCATGTTGACGGGTAATGAGCATTGGGAAACTACTGTAGGACACTTGGATGAACTTCAATGTTTAAACCTATAAAAAGTTGTCCTTTCGATTCGTTTTTGTTCGGAAGAAGTTACTCTCAAAAGAAAAATAAAAGAAATAAAAAGAAATAAAAAAATTTAAGTGACTATGGTGCAACTTGTTCTGAGCATTTATGTGTTGTTTGTGGAATGTTGTTGGCGGACGGTATGTGTGCTAGCTTGTTGGTTTGGATGGGTAGCTGACATTCGAGTAATCTATTACTCGATGAGTTTGATTGATTATTTGAGCTTCGTTTCTATATATATATTCGTACTTTTACCTTAGCCCACATTACTACTCGTGAAGTCCTCTTGATTCGCAAGTTTTTGAGCTTTGATTGTTTTCGAGTAACTTAAATGATTTGCAAGCATATGTTGAAACTTGAATATTGACCAATTTTGAGCGTACCTATCACATATTATGTAAGAAAGTGAGTGAGGCCTATATTATAATCGA
>CACSLK010024742.1:6221524-6232820 GCA_902706635.1 Striga hermonthica | reverse complement strand
ACACTCCAAATTCTCACAACTTTCACTTAACTCTCCTAACTCTCGGCACTATGAACTAATATGTTGAACTTAACATGTGGAGAAGATGAAAAGGAAATTTTACTAACACCAGTAATATATAAAAACCGAATGACTAAATGGTGAGGGGAGAATAGATGGTCAATGGCTTAGGACACTTAACACACATGCACAAAAGTTAAGACACATATCATGCATGCACACAAGCATGGGACACTTGGCACTACATGCAAACCTCTTCTTACCTCATAAAGCCACGTGAAATGCTCTAAAACAAAGTGAAGAAATGTTGGACCATTTCCCACTATACTAACAACATGCACGGTTACTTAGCATGAATTGGTACTCTCCAATGCTAAAAAAAATTAGTGCACGGCATAGGACTAAGTGGAAGGAATCTTTAGAACCAAATACCACTAACATATACACATAGAGCACACGGCATTGCATGATTTGGAATTCCTCCATGCACGGCATTTACAATGCTAAAGGTGATTAATTACCATTAATCACCATTTAAAGCTTAATTAATTAATTAAGCATAACACTCAACTACCAAAATTATTTCGAACGTAAACGGTACGTCGAAAATAAATTTCGGTAATTTCGACTGAAATATCTGAAAATAATTAATTCCGAAAATAATATCGGAACTAAAAATATAATTTATACTGATAAATAGTCGGGATATTACAAGGCCTATATTATAATCTATGCGTTTGAGAATTTGTCATTTCAAGGTCAAGATGATATTTGAGGCATATGGTCGTACGGTCGTTGGAATTCGACTTGATTGAATTGGGCATTTTGAGGCTCTTCTTATTTGAAACCATATACATGCTTGTATCTTTTTTTTTTTCTTTTTGTTCGGGACGAACAAAGGTTTTAGTGTGGGGGAGTTGTTTGTCCCATTTTTGTTGCGTTTTTTCTTATTATTTTCCTTTATTTTCCCCCCATTTTAGGTCTTTTAGTTTGTTTTTAGTTAGTTTTGTCGTTTTTGCTTGTTTCTCTCTATTTTGTTTTTTCTGGTATTTTTTCGGTCGTTTTCCGGTTGTTTGTCGTCGTTGGTGTGCAGGTTAGAAGACTCGGGAGAATTTTTTTTCCATGACAAATGGATCGGGCAAACATAGGTAAAGAGAGAAATTCATTGGGAGTACACAGGAAAAAAAAAACTCGATTCGGAGTTGAGACGAACCCATACGAGCCCGAAATGTGAAGTTGTGCAAGCTGCCCACCAGCCTGCCCAGGCCCCGCGCTGCGCCCGTGCCATGACACGGACAGAGGACCTAGTATCACGCACCGCGCTGCGGCGCCCAGCACGGCGCGACAGCTCCCTCGTGCGCGTGATGCATCACCACAGCGCGGCCGGCGCGGTACAACACTTCCTTGCGCGCGCGCCAACCTTCACGGTGCGACACTTGCGCAGACTCCACACCCCATCACGCCGCGGAGAGGCAGCACGATGCGGCAGGCTCGTCCCTCACGCCGCGGAACCCCAGCACGGCGCGACAGGCCCACTCTTTCTACGCCCGCATCAGGTATTTCACGCTCGTGACCCTGCTCCTATATAGATGTTCTTTCAAGACTTCGATTAAAATTATTCCCACCTTCCGGGGTGTGAACCCTAGGTTGGGAAAAACACGAAAAAATGCTTTTATCTTCTCTTCTTCTTCGTCTTCGTTTTTTCCCTTTCTTTTCACCTTTATTCTTCTTAGTTAGGGTTTAAGCTTGTGATTCAAATTCAACTCTTGGAATTACGATTTATTGTAAGTTCTTCTCTTTACTTTTAATTCATGAACAATGGTTGAGTTGAAAGAGATGATGAATTGTGTTGAATTGATATTACGTAGTTAATCCTATTTGCTAGGGATAGGGGATGATTGTTCTTGTTTGAATTGTATTTTGCCGGGCCTGAATTGTTCGTTCTTATGTGAGTTGACTTAATTCGGAATTGATGGAATTGAGCTTGATAGTTTGATATAATCGAAGGGTGACACTTCGATCTTGTAATTGATAACAATTGGATATTGAGTTGTCGAGTTTGGTTTTGTTGATTTTCTATGATTAGTTGATTAAACACCTTCTAGTCTAATTAACGACTTTTAGAACCTAAAGGGGAGAAGTCGTAGGCTTAAGCTCGCATGAGGTAGACGATTTCATAACTGAATAGTCTATAGGTTTTTGGGTTGATATACGCACTTGTCGATGACCCGTCCCTTGTTACGAAATTGGGATGGGATAATTGGTCTGTGTCGTATGCTCGAGTTTTTTCGTCTATGTTCAATCCCTTGTTACGAAGAGTTATTGGGGGCGAACCGCTAGATGTTTAAGCGAAAGCGTCAATCTAGAATAGAATGATTAATGTCCTGGTTTGCAAATAGAACTTAAATTGATTATCCCCGACTCCCTAGCTTCTCCATCTTTGTTTCATTCTCATTTTTAGGTAGATTATGCTTTTTATTATTTCTTAGCTGATAATTCATTCGCACCTTATATGATTAGTATGTTTAAGATTTATTTTGCTTTTATGTGTTTTCAATACCAAAGTTGAATTTTGAACCGCCTTCCTCGTGAAATCAACCCGGGGAACGAATCTTTTGATTCGGTACTCTGTAAAAAAAATAATAATTTGTACACAACAAATTTGGATGAACTGAGCAAGGAGTGGACAATTGACCGGAAAATCGAGATCGTGTGTTGTCTATTAATCTTTCCATTTTTCGTTTTTTATCTTTGAAATTGTTGTGCAATTCTTGTATTTGATGCTAGGAACCAACTTTGTTTAGAGCTTTGTGTATGAATAAGGATGAGAATATTTGTTTTCTGCTAAACCTTATTTGTGGCAAGGGTTGTGATTTTTGTTTGCGATAACTCCGAGTTCGTGCACTTCTAGAACGCAAAGGTCGGCGCAAGCCACTATGGTATCTTGACCAGGAGGCCAGCGACAGTCATTTATCTTGCTGTGATTAAATCGTATGTCGCATCGAAAATAGTTTTCCCCGATCGGGAGTCGACTAATACGAGGAAGTGTCTTACCTTAAAGGATTATTAAGAATCTTTTAAGAAGGGTAGTCGAGCCTAGAGCATGTGCATTGTGAAGCGTAGAGCCACTTGTATTCTCGAACATACGTTTCGTTGTAAACTTTGACAAGTTTTTGTTCCTTTATTTATTTTTGGCCTTCGGGAGAAATCTTTCACTTCCTTGGACTTTTGCAAAACCTTTGAAAACCCTTGTCTTTGTTTTCTTGTTCGCTTGGAGTTTCGAGATCAAGTTTTATGACTTGATGTACCAATTAAGACATGTGTTCTATCTTTCTGCTTGTCTTATATCATTCTTTTAGTTGTGTTTGGGTATTCCATTCATCCGAACCAATTAATTTTTTTCGTTATAGAGGACGAATTGGACCATTTCTGAGACGCACTAATCATCTGGGTGCACCTAAGAGTAGTGCGGAGGAACTGGAAAGAAGGCCACTAGACGAGCAAGGTGAGTTACAACCAACTTGAACACCGGAGGAGCCGATCTGTTTCATGGCAAAGAATGTTGAACATCGACAACCGTAAACCTAACCGATGGAGAAGGAAGGATGATCAACTACTATCACGAGGTCAAGACCTGTTCAATGAACTGAGGACAACTGCAAAATCATTGAAGTCCGATTCAAGGCCGATGTACCATCAGCCGGAGATCGAGGAGTCGACGTATCAAAACGGACTCTGGAACCCGATGGGAATATCTCAAGTCGAATAGTGATTCTTTTCGTACGAAGTAAGGCAATAGCAACAACGACGAAATGTCTGGTTGTAATTCTACAGCGACGTCATAATCTATCTCTAAGAACGCCGAGACGTAGCGGAAATACCCGAAGACGTGATCGAGGTTATTTCAATGAAAGAAGCCTCTCGCCTAGACCTTGAGGTATGAAATATGGGTAGTGCAGATAAGTGGAGCTCATTCAGGACTGCTGGCACGATTAGCTATAGGAGGAAAAGCTGACGTGATGGCCGACGTTGTTAGTCAGAAGAGCCGAAGTGAGCTAGCTAGTTGGTATCTTGGAAAGAGCTGCTGACCTAGTACCATTCTAAAGTTGAGAGCCGAATTAGATTTCCTTTGAGGATTTTTGCTTATCGCTAGCATTGGGTCTTTTTTCGTGTTATAGTGTGTTGTTGGAAAAGTGTAGTGGACTTGGAACTCGGTTTTATGCCCTGTCATTTTTTAGACCTTGAAACTTTTGAATTCGTGTAAAACCAAAAAGCTTGTTTGGAATGAACTCCATTTGTACACATTTTTGGGGAAAAACCCTTCTCTTGCTATTACCTTAGCCTACCAAAGCCAGAAAATTTTCGTATTGAGAAAAACCATGGATTAAATTTTCTTGTGGAAACCTTGAACTGAAAATCGACCCTGACTGGGTGTAGCCACAAAGTGGTGGTCAAGCGTGTACGCCTATGCAGATAGGCAATAGGCTTGCGCGCGGCTGATCGTTGACTCACACGCAAGCTGCAGCTGCCATCATCAAACACACGGAACTCCCAGGCCAGCGTAATCAACCAATCCTTAACCTTGCGGCTAGTCTCTGGACAGGTGCACGTGAGCGTCATGGCGCCCTGCATATGCAGCGCCTGCGAGCGTGTCACCTCTCGGAGGACAGTGCATTAAAAATTCTAACGTCCATTTTATTTTTTCTCTTTTGGACGGTTTAACCATCGAGAGTTCCAAGTTCCACCGAGCTGCGTTTGCATCCTTGATCGATGGTTTTGATAAAGAAGCGTGGTCGATAGGTTTCCTATGATTACGCGAGAATTTCTCGAGATGGCGAGATAGGGGACTTGGGTTGCCAGTAAACAGAGCCATGAGGGGATGCGTTTGTGTCGTAGAATCGTGTGTTGTAAGTATGAGTATAGCAGGGTTATACTGCATGCATGGTTGCACAGTTACCGTGACAATCCTTGGGCAAGAAGTCATGGGTGTGTCGAGATAGTGGGTAAGTTTTCAAAGTGATCCAGGCACCATGCTAAAACTCAACTCCACGTGTTGACCACGATTGTATCTCACGATCGAGGCACTATGAGACCTGTTGAGGTCATGTGTGCATGTTGTGTGATGCGTATTCCGATTTCTCACCATGGGTGGGCCGTTTTGTGTTTTTGTGTATGGAGCGAGTATCTTGATGGTACCATTCGAGTTTTTCCTTTCGTATGACTAGAGGTGTGGTATACCTAGGTTTGGGGTAAATGAGGATCCATTGTCGTGTGCGGTTAGTCCTTTAAGATCCTTGCTCGAGTCGGGGACTTGGCTTATCGGCTAGATTTACCACCGAATTTGTCATGGGTGCATGTTGTATTTCATGTCTCGATGTTGCGTAGATATGTTCATGACCCGGACCACTTGGTGGTGACTTCGGCGAACTGCGGGTTGAGCAAGACCTTACCTATGAGGAGGTACCGGTGGCCATTTTAGACCAGAAAGTCCATCAGTTGAGGAACCGGACAGTGAGTCTTGTGAAGGTGCAGTGGAGCCGACATGACGAGTCCGAGGCGACTTGGAAGAAGGTGGCCGAGATTAGGAGGAGATACCCAAACTTCGTGTTTTGAGTCCCTTTGTACTCTTTTAGTTTATTAGTTTTCTTTTGCTTTCGAATTTGGAGGACGGAATTCATTTTAAGCTGGGTAGACTGTAATACCCCATTTATTTATGGATATTCTTCGAATTATTATTATTATTATTTATTATTATTATTATTATTATTATTATTATTATTATTATTTATATTACTATTAAATGACTAAGTGTCTTAATTATTTATTGTTATATATACATAAACATTGTGTGTATTATGTACATATTGTACTAGCCAATTTTATTTTAATTATCGCCGCGTTGAACCGAGCCTCAGAAATTTGTTAACTTTGAACCGAACCGAGAGCCCGAAGCCCGAGCCGCGTCCGCGTGAAGCACCTGCGTAGTGCCCAGCCCGGCCCCTTTGGCCCGACCGCCAACATCATCATCTAGAAGCTCTCTTGTTTAAATTTTGAATTGGTCTTGTAACCTCCAATCCCTTAAACTTAGCCATTTGACCAGATTTTGTTGGGGTTACACCTTGAGACTTGGCCCTTTTTAAGGAAGGTTGATCTCTCCTCTCAATCTCACATAACTCTCTCGCTATCTCACCATCACAACCATCTCTCTCTTTACTCTTCCCTTTCAACCTCCCCCTTCATCCTCTCTCATATTTTCGTCGGAACAACTCGCGAAACTCATCGAAGAATCCTCAGAGACACCATCCTTGCCGTGCGAGCCGCCTTCAACGCCGAGAACACCTAGCAGACGAGTTCCCCGTCCGCATCCCGTGACCACGTCGTGCCATCTTTCTTCCCTTGGTGTTTGGTATATTGCTAAATTCCTTGGTTTTTGTGAGCTTATATGATGTTTGGGCTGATTATATGATATTATGATTTATTTGATATCAATATGTTGATATATTGTAATATATATATATATATATATATTAAATGTATTGGATCGTTAGGTTTAAAGTGAAACCCGTATGATCAAGTGTTTAATCGTGGAAATCTTGTGGATTCTGGAACATATGAGTCTTGCTGCAGTTGTTTGTAAAATTCGTGATGAATCGAGTTGTTATCCAAAAATTCTGAAATTTTAATATGTTGTTTCCCTGATGTGTGTTGACCTTGTGTTAAAATTTCGTAATTTTTGGTATTCATTTGCTAGGGTAAATGTTTATTTTAATTTCTAGCCTGAAACTTGTTTAATTCATGACAAGTCGGTCCCTTGATGAAAATGGTTGAAACTTGGTTTATACGCTCCTTTGATGTTGTGTTATGTGGTATAAAAATTTCAGATATTAACGAATTAAATTGTTAGGTTTTCTATGAAATCATGATTTCTGCTGAATCTTGCAATAATTGTTATAAATCGTGTGTTCATTTTTTTCCTGGAAATTTTATATGTTGTGCCTCGCATGCTGTAGTGTTCATGTAAAAATTTCAGGACTTAAATATTTTGTTAGGTTAGACTTTAAATTCATGCTTGTTTTTACTGAAATATTGTTTTAATTTTATAAAATCGCATGTTTAAGTGTTATGGCTGAAACTTGGTGGATTTGATGTACTCAGTAGTGTTTATTATGTATCCAAATTTCAAAGAAAAATTCGTTCATTTGTCTGACCAACTTGAAAATGTGATATTCTTGTCAAATTTTGCAAAAATTAGTTTATGGTGTTAAATTCTGAATTTTTATGTGATTTTCCATATATGTTGCTCCATGTTGATGCTTTGTATGTGTTTAAATTTCGAGTCGAACCCTCGGGTGGATTTTGTTAGCCCGAGTAGTATCCTAAGTGGTGCTGCCTGCCGGTAGTGCCCGGCTGCGCCCTGCTGCGCGCGAGCCCAAGCCTGTACCCGGTTTTTGGAGTTTTTCCCGAGCCGTTGACCTCAGTTGACCTCTTTGACTTTTGTTTGACCTGGTCAAGCCTTATTTGATTATTATGTGTCTTCCCCATATTTGGTTTTGAGTCGAGTCGAATGTTCCATAACTCCACGAGAATTTCCCACGAGCCACTTGGTCGACGAGTTTTGACTAAGTTTGTGTGATCGTAGGATTTGTTGTAATCAAGAGATTATCTTGGTTTCGTGTAGGTATCTCGAGGTGTTAGCCTCCATCCTACCTTTTCGAGCCTTGTGTTTGTAATTTATTGCTGCTTAGGTGGGTACATTTACGTTGTATCTATAATTATCGCACTTGTTATTTCGTATAAATGTTCATTTCGATAGTTGTTGTATGCGTGAGAACCCTTGTCTAGGTGTCCCATTGATAGTGCCTTTGATGAATGCATAAGCAGTGAGAGGTCGCCTGCCCGTTTGCCTAGTCGGGAGGTGGACGCCTTGAACTGTTTGCCTAGTCGGGAGGGGAAAAACAGCTCCACTGTCTCCTAGAAAGGATCATTTGCCTATGTCGAGCTGGGGAGAGAATGTTTAGGTTACTTCCTTGCCGATGAGATGGTCGGAAGGTAGTTGTATTTACATAGGAGGTGTGCGATAGGGCTGTACAGGGAGTTAGACATGGATTCTATGCATACTTTATTTATGATTATGAATGTTTATGCGGGATATACTGTGCGGTAACGGTGAGCATAATTGTTTTGCTCACCCTCATTCTTTTTATCCTTATCTCCTCTTCATTTCTTTAGGGTGAGCATGGCTGGCTGGCGGCGGCATGATGACTATCGAGTGGTGGTCATTTGTCGTTATATTATCATTGTCTCTTGCTTCCGCCTATTTATGATTATGTTGGACTATTTGTTTTTACCTTTGGCATTTCTGCTTCCGTTCGAATATTATGATGATGTTGGTTGAACCCCTTTGAATCATGTTTAGCTTTCAAGTTGGGTTTGAAACTTATTGAATAAGTTGATATAATTTATATGACTGTTAGTTTATGCATGTATAAGTTCAATCTATTTGCTCGTTCTGTGTGTAATTGTCCTTGGTAGTACTGTTAGTTTATGCATGTATAAGTTCAATCTATTTGCTCGTTCTGTGTTTAATTGTCCTTGGTAGTTAAGTAGCGCCCGTTGAGAAATAAGTTTAATTTGATATTTTGCAAAAAATTTACTCTGATTTTCATATATATATATATTCGGTACATTTTTTAAAATAAAACGGGGCGTTACATATATAATAACCAATATAATGCTATTAAAAGTAATGGATCAAACATTTTTTTTTTATTATTCGAAGAGAATATATTTTAAGAGTTTGGATTGTGTATATGAAGTGTAGTGTTATATATAAATATTGGTAAATAGCCGTTACAGAAATAACCGTTAACTAGTCGTTGATTCTGATTTTTTTTTCTTTTATTATTATTATTAAAAGAACATATTAATGATACAATATGTGTTCATGATAAATTATAAAAACTCTAGTTAATCATGCATACTAGCTTAAAGATTTTTCCGAATTACTTGATGAACATTTTAGTGAATATAAGTTACAAAACAAGTAAAAAATAGCTTCACATTACTCGATAAATTTTACGGTGGGTACAAGAATAATTAGTTTTAATTTTCACGCCACATTATTGAGTAAATCGTTTTGTGGGTGTTAAGTACAAATAATAATATTAAATATATTTAGTATAATATGGAATTATTTAAATAGTTAGTAATATGTAAATAAACCTTAAAAATATCATCTTACCATATATCCCTTACCTTTGTGAGCGGGTAGAGCGTTCGTGCTGATAGCATGTTATAAAATACAGGGAAGATAAAGAACACAATATAAAAATCGGATATTATGAAATGCTTTTCTTTCTTTCTTCCCTGTATCAATTGCACTACTTCTCTTGCCTTTTATAGGCAAATTCTCATGCATTATTGATTCACACATTTCTATGCACTCACACACTTCTATACGTTCAAACATTTCTATACATCACTGGTAAGATAATGTGATAATGTTATTACTGGTATATTCCACTTGTTTATAATATATATATATATATATATATATATATATATATATATATATATGAAGGTTTGATTATTTTTTATATAGTAACTATTTCCCGCCAAAAATAAATATTGTTTACTAAATCTGGAAACTATTTAAACATTTTGTGGTATGTTTTAAAGGTACAATTTAGGTAATTGCGGCTGATTTATTAAAGTAATAAATCACATAAAAATTTCTTTTGTATCTCAAGATATTTATATCATATATGTACATATATATCATATATATTTGGCAAACTTCATGTAGTAATGAAATAGCATAAACCATTTTATGTATTTTAGATTAATTAGTAATGAAAATTTCAAATTATATTATTATATGAAAGTTTGAAAAACTAAATTAAAACTTTATTTCGAATAGTTATCGATTATATATGTATAGTCATCAATTATATATTTATTTCGAATGCTAGTTATCGATTATATATATATTGATGGATAGGTTTGTATTTACCTAAAATAGAAATTAAAATCTCACATAAAGTTTTTAAATTACTAAACTTGGTAATATTTTATGAAAATTTTAAAAAAAATCTTGGCTCTAGAAATAAAGTAATCATTTATGGTATAAATACGATAAAACTTAATAAATCTGATTTTGATATAAAGTGGGCTATTTTATTTAAAATATATGATGACCATTTTTATTTCTAGTAGGAAATGTGTTGTTAAAATCAGAAAGATCTTTGAACAAATATTAGTTAAAAAATTTAAATTTTGTAATTTAATTTTTGAGAATTATGGATAAATTTGAACAATAAGGTAACCAAAAACAAAAAAAAAAAAGAAATTGCGAGAAGATATATATAAGAAAAAATATTGTATAGTCCAATTTGAGTTTCAATTAAAAAATTTAAATAAGTAATTATTCAGGATTTACTGGTCAATATTAACTTGGACGTAAATGGAATAGTTAATTATTTATAATTTAATAAATTATTCAAGTTCTTGAAGTTTTTTATGTGGATAGTTTATACAAAACTTAAATTTTTTGTTTCGAATAATTTATACAAAAATAAATTCATTTTAATTAATAAAACAATATAAGGTTTATAATTATACTCATTATTCACATAAACTTTTAATTAAATGATAAAATTTTACAAAAAATAATTATTTTATGGAATCGCATAGAAGTCAAATGGATTTCTGAATAAAAATTTTAAAATGACATCTTTCTTAACAATGAGTATAACTTAATTTATTATCAGCTACGTGCACTGTACGGGTTGTATACTAATTTTAAATAGACATGTTGTATGCAATTTGGACAATTTGAGTTTCATATAACATTTTCAATATATTAATACATGTAAATTGTAATACATTTTGATTCTATATTTTAAATTTATAAATATTATTTAATAACAATTTTTAGTTTTGAAATATTAATATATATCTCTTACTAGTGCATCGCACGAGACTCGTACTAGTTTTAAATATAACATTCATAGGTGATGTATAATTTGTAAGATTTTAAAATTAATATTTAAAAAAAGGTTGGAGTAAAAATTTAAATTAGTATAAAAATAATTATAAAAATTAATGCAGCCATAAAAAGTTTAAAAAAGTAAATTCCGACATGTATCTTTTTATTTTATTTATTTATTTATTTTAGACAAAAGCATCGTAGGGTGGGGTGGGGTGTTGAGGCTACACCCCCAACCTGTAAATATAATGTCCCTGAGAGGGCTAATAAGTCAAGTGTCTACATCAGTGTCGAATATACAACAAAAAA